>JARYMX010000315.1:0-34237 GCA_030169165.1 Centaurea solstitialis | reverse complement strand
TTGTTATTTCTCCTATTTGAAAAACCAGAATGATTTTATCTTATCTATTTTCTTATGTCAAAAAAGTTGGGTCATTTTCTAAAGTATTTTTTTTAATCTTAATGTTTTGATAAATTTACATATTGAGATCCCAAACTATAATGAAACCATATATAATGGTCGTTTGTGTGTGATTTTATTCACGTGATGCGAGATGAAACTTGGGTGTCGAATAGTAGTTGCATAATCACCAGCTACATCGGACTTCTTTTGGGAGAAAGCTCTAAACCAAGGTCCAGAAATTGCTAAAAGATAAGAGAAAAAGTAATACATTTATTATTATTCACATATCCACTTAACATACATCTGTTGGAAGAAGTTGTGTTAGCAACAAGTTGATGTGTTATCTAGGATGCAACTATATATTTCTCCTTTCTATATATTTTAAGGCTACACACATCCAACCCTCCGAGCCCTTCGGGAGTTCGGGTTGACACTGCCACGTCAGTGCCACATCAGCTTTTCTCCAACCCTCTCTTAACCCTCTCATAAGTCATAACCCTTTACAACCCTTACCCAACCCTCTCAACCCTCTCACACACAACACACACAAACATAGCGGCTTCATGCCACCACCAACCCTCCAGCCCGCCGGCTACCATGGGGTTACACCCAACCCGCCGGGCTTTTTGAAGCTGGCGGGCTCAACCCGCTGGAGTCCGAACCACCGCTGCGTGCAGCCTAAGTAGGGAAAATTACCATTTTTGCCAACATATTATTCGCCTTTTTCCAATTATATCAACATTTTTAAATTTTTATCAATTACATCATTAAACTATCAAAATTTTTCAATAAACCAAATGTTACCTTTACCTTTTACCCATTTAACCCTTAATTTGATAATTTTTCATTTTTCTTCATAGTTTCTACCCCAAATTTAGAATAAATTATATTTTTGGTCCATGTGGTTAACACTCATTATCAACTTTGGTCCCCTTTTAAAACTAATTACAATTTTGGTCATCATTGTTGCCACTTTATTTCAATTTTGGTCCCTTTGACTAAATTCAATTATAAAAGTTAGTTAGTTGCTTATGTATTATGATTAAAATGTTGTTAATTGATTATTTAATTTTAACATTACAAAAAATAATTATGCACTCCTAATGTATTATTATTTAAAATTGCTACCAATGAAAAATGTAGGAAAGACAAAAAAAAAACTGTAATGACAAAATTTTTAAATTACTCTATCATCTAATAAGACAACGATAAGAAAAGACAAAAGAAGATTGAAAGTAGAGAAATACTCTTAAACTAACTAACCTTTATAATTAAATTTATTTAAAGGGACCAATACTAAAATAAAGAGGTAACCATGATGACCAAAATTGTAATTAGTTTTAAAAAGAGACCAAAGTTGATAATGAGTGTTAACCACATGGACCAAAAATGTAATTTATTCTAAATTTGGGATAGAAACTATGAAGAAAAATGAAAAATTGTGAAATTGAGGGTTAAATAGGTAAAAGGTAAAAATTTGATAATTCAATGATGTAATTCGTAAAAATTAAAGAAAATTGGTAAAATTGGAAAAAGATGAGTAGTATATTGGCAAAAATGGTAATTTTCCCTTTTAAGTACTGTGTTGTTTGATATATATATATATATGGGGATCATATCAAGTACAAACCGAATGATTCTTACAAACTATGCAGACCAATTTACACCATCCATTTTTTCAATCTACGACCATATGATTAAAAGAGCTGTTATTCATTATTAGTTGGTGTAACCGCTCCTTTAATCATGATCATAGATTGGAAAATGGATGGTTTAGATTTGGTTTCCATAGTTTGTAAGAATCATCCCGTTTGTACTTGATACTTCCCCTATATATATAGGGTCAGGTTCAAATGTGAACTCAATTTTGTTTGTGAACGTGAGGACGAATCTCAGCCACACATCTTTGGTTACGGTGGACGCGATCACTGGGAGGGTAGAGATTATTAAGGGCGGGGGGGACCGGTCAAAGCCGCCTTTATTGACCGGATAAGTGGATAAGATTTGTCTTCATGTTCACAACCAAAATTGAGTTCACATTTGAACTTTCCTCTCTCTCGAGGCAGGTTCAAATGTGAACCACTTTTTGGTTGTGAACGTGAGAACAACCAAGAGTGCGACACGTGGCGGATGACTAGGCGCCACGTCATGTCTACGAGGGATGACTAGGCGCGATTCATGGGAGGGCATTGAATTAAAGGGGGGGGGGCACACTCAAAGTCGCCTTTATTGACTAGTCTCCGCCATGTGTCGCACTCTCGGTTGTCCTCACGTTCACAACCATTTGAACTTTCCTATATACATACATACATACATATATCTGATGTATATGTTCAAAAGCATAGAAAACACGATGCCAAATACTTATAAAAATACCTTTAAGACGAGCACCATTTGCAACGTAAGGTAAATAATATTGATATACTTCTGTACCACTGTAGAACATAAAACGAGTCATCGCTAGGAGGTACTCTCCTGTAGTAGTTTGAAAAGGAGAGAGATCTCCACCAATAATGTGATTCCATGACTTGTAATAACCCAATGCATCTTCTTCTTCATCTTTTATCTTCTTCTTCCCATCTTCATCATCATACACAAAACTCACCCTAAACTCCCTTATCATACTAAAATCATCATCTATAACATACTTCTCAAATGTGGAAATAGTAATAGTAATTTGATCACCATCTTCCATCTCATTCTTCCCAAACATCCAATGGCTTAAATACGTCAGACACTCTTCAGTTGCATTGACTTCCTCGATATAATTATGACTATATAACCACATGTGGTTCTTTGTTTTATTACTAATTATGATCAACGGCAAGCTCTTAACTGAATTATCTAATACACAACATAAATTCAATCCTTTAAGGTTGTTAGGAGATGATGGGACGGTCAATGATATTGATGACCCGACCCTTCTATCACTAATCCAATTAGGTATCTCCTCCCCACCATAGAATGTGCTGAATATTCCAAATTCATAAAACATCTGCCACAAAAACAAATCTAATCAGCAGAATTTATATGTACATATACACACATAGATCATAGAATAGTTAGTTAATCGAAGGAAACCTGGATTTGAGAAGTTTCTTTGTCTCTAATCATCTCCCAAGTCTTCTGCTTCTGATTCTTGATGAACTCTAAATTATTCCAGCCCAACCTACATAATACTTCTTCCTTAACACGTGACATAGGCTGGACGTTCAAGATGCCTTCAATCCCACCCAATGTACTACTTGTGTATGAAAACATATTCACTTTTAATATGAGTGGGGACATTTCCGGAACAAATTCAAGTTTCTGTAGCTGATTGCGAGGATTTGACATAACCAATGTCAGTTGTCTGAGTGTACGTGGAGGATGCTTGACAGTCTCCAAGAAATTACAGTTCTTCATACTAAGCATCTCTAGCTTGCAAAGGCTTCTTACACAACCGGGCATGGAAACAATTGGGTTGTCATCCAAATGTAATGTTTTTAAGTTGGATAGGCAATTGAAGTCCATCGGAAAGGATGAGTTAGACAATTTACAACTTTTAAGAGATAACGATAGTAACGAGCTTGGTAAAAGAAACAAAGAGGACTCCAAACGTCTCCCAATAGTCTCCCTAAGTGCCAAAGAAGAGGCTTGTGAGCTTATGCCAATGCTGTTAGCTTTGCGCTTTTCGAACAAGTCCATATCTGGATTGAAAATCTGCCAAGATCAAGACCATCTAGTAATAGCTTTTCAACCTTGTTTAACTTAGCCACATTCCTTGGAAGCTTTTTGAGCATATTGCAGTAACTCAAATCAATAAGAAATAGTTCATCACAATGCTCTATTGATTCACAAACCTCAATCAAGCTATCACAATTTGCAAGTATCAACCTCTCAAGTGCAGGGATTTCGAAAAACCCACCGACACTACGAATTTGTCTACAGAAACTTAGATTAAGAAACTTCAATGATCCAAGCAACCGTTTGTCTTTCGAGCAAGATCCATCTACCTATCAAAAATAGATATAAGGTACAATAATTGTTGGCAAATTGCCTCTCTATCTATGAACGATCGAATAACAAAATAATAAACAAACTAATATTTTATTGATAAACAATCGTTAAAATTTACAGACCAAATTATACACATATATATACTAATTGAAGAGGTGTTTCCGAATCGACGCGACTGTTCGGTGGTGGTGGTTACCGGCAGTTGTGACTGTTCACAATGGTTGCCTTGGTTCCCAACCAACACATCTCTTCCTAATCGACACATCCCTTCCCATACATTTATTAAAACATAATCTAATAATACTTATAAAAACAATATGATTATATCATTAATTTCAACACTCCCCCTTAATGATATAATCACACACTTGTCTTCTTCAATCATCCACAATGAAGTAGTCTCCATCACTTGTGCTTCGATTCACATTCATCTTGATGCCATTTGCTTCTTTGTTGATTGTACTTTCTCTTGTTGGCTCTTCCTTGTTGCAATCTTCAGAGGTTAAGATCAAGTTTCCTCCATTTTTATCTTGGGCAGATTGCAGCTAGTCTTGCCTTTTGAACTTTGGCTTGTTTCCATTTCCTTTGTTTTCAATCTTAACTCGATCATCTTTGTCATCTTTGTCAATATCTTCTTTTGGTAGCATCATTTCATAATCTTGAATCTCCAACAATTTGTTTGTAGTACTTGTATCATGATCTTTTGGTTCAACTTTCTTGTTGCATGATTTAATGTCTTTCTTAACTTGGCTTCCCTTTGGAGACCTTGATGGCCTTTCGTGATGCTTCTTCCTTTTGCCATTGTCCATGCTTGGTTCATCTTTTAGATGTTTCTTATCTGAAACAACTTCATGATTCTCTTTCATCTCTGTGCTTGTGCAATCTCTCAAGTTCTTCAAGTTCTCTAACTCTCTCTGCATTTGTTTCTCAAATGCTATCTCTCTATCTCTCATTTTCTTCTCAAACTCTTGTTTCTCAATTTCTATGTCTTGAAGTATTTCTAACTTCCAAAACTCTAGTTTACTCTTCAAATCAATTTCTATTTTTGACCTCAAGCCTTCTAACTTTTCTTTTATTATTTCATCCTGCTCAATGATAATTCCATTCCAACATCTTGGTTCTTCTTCTAAGGATGCCATCTCGTTTTCATCCTTACTCACTACCATCAATAACGTAGGTTCGTCATCTTCGACCACAAGGTTTGATATTTCTTTTCTATGGTCTGGTTTTGGACAATCTGCAGCATAGTGTCCAAACTTATGACAATTATAACATTCTATTTCTCTAATATCTCTTCTATGGTAGTTTTGACCTCCAAGGTTTTTTCTTCTTCTCTCATAACTATCTTCATTCTTACTATCTCTTGAGAATCTTCCTCGCCCTCTTCCTCGTGTCTGATTACCACCTCCTCGTCTACCATTTCCATAGTTGTGTTCATAATTTCTATCATTCCCTTGACGTGTGAACAACAACTTGTCGCTATTATCTTCCTGACTTCCTTTTCTAAACTTAATCCTTTCTTCATAAGTCTTAAGTTTCCCAATAATTTCTTCTAACTTTACATTCTTAAAGTCAACAATCATTTCAATGGTTGCTACTACTGGTACGAATTTGTCTGGTACTGCATTAAGTACCTTCCGTACTTTCGTTTGCTCATCAAATGTTAATCCGTATGTGGCAGGCTTTGTAATAATACTCATCAACTTCCCGGCAAATGAATCTATTGATTCATCTTCTTTCATTACAAGTCTCTCGAATTCTGATTTAAGTTGTTGCGAGTGTGCCTGTTGTACATCTTCTGTCCCAATAAATCTGGATTTCAGGGAGTTCCAAATTTCTTTTGCTGTTTCACATCCCGCAACTTGCATTTGCAAATCTTCCGGTAACCCTTGAAATAGATATGCTGACGCAAAACTATCCTTTTTTACATCAATCTCTTCTGATTTGTTCCTTCTATTAAATCCCATACACCATTTGCCACTAATATTTTCTTCATCCTTAATGCCCATAATGTATAGTTCGTATTGTTTAGAACTGGGCACTGATATGATGATAATGGTGTCGCGACTTCTCTATAAACAACATTGTTGTTTTCTTTTTTACCCCCCGCCATATCTGTTTATTTGGTTTTCTTCTAGAACCAATATAAATCTAATAATAGTTTGACTTTTTCTTTTTTTTAACCACAATAATTTTCAACCAATTCGAACGTTTTCCTAACGCAAAATTATAAGGGCAAATTCTAATTTTAATCTATTAATAAAAAAATGAAATTTAAAACACAAATATCAAGTAATAAAAAAACTTGTATCTTTAATCCTTTGTATATTGCCCTTTTTGTTTTTTAAATAAAACCCTTTAAGAAAAACGTAGTGCCCAATTTCTTTTTAATAAACCTTTAAAAAAAGTCACCCTTATATTTTCTAATTTTTCTTAGGCCCAAAATATCAAATGTCCTTCTAAGAAAAAAGTCACTCTTGTGTATTTTAATTTTCTTAGGCCCAAAGTATCAAATGGAAACTCACGCCCAAAATACCAAAAGCAAAACTCACGGTTTTACAGCAACGATCTCCGGCAACTTATGCGGCGGGCGGTTCGCTTCTTCTCCTGTGGTGGTTAGTCTCTTCTTTCCGGCGGTTTCCTTCTTTTTTTTTCTCCGGCGAGGGTTTTTCTTTCCGGCGGCGGTTTGTGCTTCTCCGGCGACGGTTTCTACTTCGTACAATCGGTGTGTTTATCTCTCCCAAATTTATCTAATTCGATTTTCACTTAATCGAATCGTGTCTCTTACTCTCTATATTTGATTTTTCTGAATCAAATCTTGGGTTTTCTCTAACCCTCTATGAAGAACGACCTAATCCCGATCGGTTCTCCTCTCTCTCGCTCTCTTCTCTGGATCGAGCCTTTGCTGTGATACCACTGTTGGCAAATTGCCTCTCTATCTATGACCGAATAACAAAATAATAAACAAACTAATATTTTATTGATAAACAATCGTTAAAATTTACAGACCAAATTATACACATATATATACCAATTGAAGAGGTGCTTCCGAACCGACGCGACTGTTCGGTGGTGGTGGTTACCGGCAGTTGTGACTATTCACAATGGTTGCCTTGGTTCCCAACCAACACATCTCTTCCTAATCGACACATCCCTTCCCATACATTTATTAAAACATAATCTAATAATACTTATAAAAACAATATGATTATATCATTAATTTCAACAATAATTAGTGAATTGCATTAACCCAACATGAAAGAAATAAAAAATTGAAGTGGATGATTTAAAATTTTCTTACGTTTTGCATCTTCGAAGTTTGTTGCAGGTTGCCATATGCTAAGTCAAAAAATTCTAAATTGCTATAAGACATGTCAAGATCAACCAAATTCTTCATTTTCATGTCCAAGGGTATAGACTTTAAAGGGGATCCACGCATACACAACAATCGTAATTTTTGAGGAAAGTTGTTATAAGAGCCGCTGAGTTGCACGTAATTGAGGTTTAGTAGCATTAGATTATACATCTTACTGAGTGCAACTGTTGTCAGTTCAACCGAACCACACGACTTCTCTTTCTCAAGAAGTTCCATGTCAAGAAGAAGGCCTTTAACTTTTCCCGTACCCTAAGAAGAAAGTGAGTCAAAAAACCGAAAACCTTATGGAAGTGTATATGGATAATACAAACTACTTCAAATTTCCACAATTATGACAATCATACATAGCCTTTTACCTTCTTTTGTTCCAACACTTTGAATGAATCCTCATGACGGCATAATCGACTACGCCTCCATGGCTTGTCAGGTGATTCTTGACGTGCTACATCTCTTCCCATCTCTTGAAGCAATTGATGCATCCTTAACTTGTTCGGGTATCCGATCGTGAGTAGACACTTGTCAATGAGATTTGTGATCCCTTGTAGTGTGCAGATACCACATGCCTTTAATATTGTTTCAGTATAGTTTCTATCTTTTCCAACAAAAAAACAAGCAATATGCTTGAATAATTCCTTGTCATTGTCTTGGGGCAATGCATCAAAGCATGGGCGGAGCCAGGAGGGGGGCAGAGTAGGCAGTTGCCCCCCTAACATTTTAAATTTTGTTAGTTTTCTTTTTATAAATTAGAAATATTTGGCTAATTGCCCCCCTTAAAAATCAGCTTCACACGGGATTTATGATTATTGTTGACGTTTTGAAGGTTTTTTTTGTGTATAACAAAATATTTTTTAGAATTAAGATTGTTGTTCAAACTTTGCCCCCCTACAAATTAATTTCTGGCTCCGCCCCTGCATCAAAGCTCATTTGCAAGGCCTTTTGAAGATGGAAATTAGGTGCTTCCTTTAACCCTTCTATGCACTCCTTCCATTCAGCTACATCCCGTTCATGCAAAGCTTCACCCAAAACTTTAAGAGCCAATGGATGTCCTTGACAATATACGGTAAGATTTTCTGACACTTCTCCATAACCTTCCTTCGGACCATTGCCCTTAAATGCATGATGACTTAAAAGTTGTAGTGATGCTTCCTTATCTAAGCCTTTAAGGAAAAGCTTTGTAAGCTTGGGTTGAACTATCGAGTCAACCGGTACATATTTCTCTGTCAATGACACGTCTTTGGCCGTTATTATGACTTTGCTACCCGGATGAAAACCTTTCTTTCCTAGTAACGCATCCAACTGCTTGAGACTATCAATATCATCAAGTACGATAAACACCTTTTGACGAGCCAGTGCATTCTCTATCAAAGAGGTATACTTGAGAACATCATGAATTTGAATGGGACTTGGTTTTGAAATGTCATCAGCAAGTTGTTTCTGTAAATGAAGCAGTCTATCCACTTGTTGAGAACATTTCTCATTGACACCTTCAATAAAGCTGCTTCTGTCGAACAAATGACGATGTGACTCATGGACATGTCTTGCCAAAGATGTCTTTCCTATCCCGCTCAAACCCAAAACAGCGAAAATGTCAACGGTATGCGAGGATCCATCTTTCAACCATGAAGTGATTTTACGAATATCATATTCCATCCCATAGAGGATTGGCATACTAGTAGCCCTTACGAGTACACCTAGTCTTTGGTAGATGTCTTTAACGATTTCGTCAATAAACTTTGTCTCTTGCCTGAAATTATTTATTTCTATAAGGACTACAAAATACAAACCGTAAAAAATGGAGATTCAAATGATCCAAATCATTTATGTCACTACTTAGGGGTTGCTTACTAACTCTTACCGGGTAAGTACTGGTCCGGATAAGTGTCGTACGAGTAAGAGTGTTTACCAAGTGTTTTTGGTAAGCACTAACCAACAAAAAGAGAGAGACTTTTTTAACCTTTTTTATAGTTGGATCTTCAAAGAGAAAGAGCAGGAAAAGAAGGGCACACATGGAATAATCAGATCTGACCCGGGTAAGTATCATTTTGGTGTTGGCTCAGTCAAATCCTCGCTCGGATTTCAGCATCGGTAAACAATCTGATTGTTGACCAAGTCAGCATTGCTAACGAAGTCAGCTTTGCGGACCAGTCAACACCATGTAAATAGCCCCTTAGCTATTATTTCGACCAGGTTATTTGTGTCTACTACACTATATTTGCAATATTTAGCCATATTTTGTTAGAAAGGTAATATTCAAAATCAACAATAAAATTTGAAGTAAACTTTGAAAGGTAAATTTAAAAATCAACAATGAAATTTTGGTTCATGCGGTTTAAACCAAACTTTGAAAGAGGTCTCTAAAACCGAAAAAAGTACAATTGCAAGTTGCGTTTTGGTTTGAACTTTATCCGAGCTCTCTCACACCTTCTTCTCTAATGTTGTGATGCACCATCTAAAGGTTTAGGTATAGGTCTCTTTCTTCATCTATTAATGGGTTTGATTTTGGTTTAGTCTAGATTTGGGTTTCATTTGAAAATAATTTTGAGAAAATAATTTTGAGAAAATAATTTTGAGAAGAAAATTTTGTAAGGATCGAAAAGAAGTTGCAGGTTAATGGCTGTGGGGACTGGGGTGGGCGTGACATAGGTGTGGGTTTCATTGGAAATTTAGTTTTGTTTTTATTTTACTTTATAAATGCTTTACTTTATAATCTATATCTATACTTTATATATAAAAGTAAATAACTCAATATGACAGTTTCTTTTGTTCAACATTTCATTTTACACATTTACACTTTGTATCCTCATAGTTAGTTATTAAATTTTATTTTAGTCCTTTACTTTTTCATTTTCTATTTTAAACCCTTATCATAAATAATCATATATTATGAACTGAAATTTATATTAAAATTACGTTTTTTTAACAAATTATACCATCATAATCGTCTCGTCAATACCTTCGAAATAAGCCCAATATTGAATTTTATTCAATTATATTATATATTCTATTATATAAAGATAATAACTTTATTTCAAATTTTCGAGATTGACTATTCAATAAACCATTAGAAGGTTAATTGATTGAACACATGATTAAATTGATGTTTACAATAAATCGGGCAATTGATACATACTTTGCGCTGCAACGCGTGCGGGTACGTTTCTAGTACAAGGAAAAGGAAATTACCACATTGGACTTGATTTAATGAACTTATTTAACAGGGTTAGTATGAGGGATGAAAATAGAAAAAGAAAGAAAAACCTAGGGATGAAAAAGGTAGTTATCAAAGATCAAGGGCGAAAATTGTTATAAAGATCAAACCATAGGGATGAAAATCGTAGTTTACTCTTATTTATATTATTTTAAACCCTCATCCCTCATGAGTCATTGTGTACATTACTCTAGAATTTCCTTTTCGTTATTTTAGCATAGCCGTTAGAAAATACTCTAACATTATAATAAAGGATGCTATGATATAGTAAGATGTTGCCAAATAGATAGATCTAAGTGCTGGTTATATAAAAATTTGATTTCTAAAACAGAGCAGATTAGAATGATGAAAATGGTTAATCTATGATCTAAATGAATTAATTTTTTATATGACTAATTAACAATACATGAATATCATTTTCTTAATTTGAGTTTTAATTTTTAACATGTTAAGAGTTATCCTTCTGAATGATGTAGCTAGATAGTGAATTTTTTTAGATAATTTGTACATACTTTTGTATTAGAATGAGTATTTGTTTTTTTTATACAGGTAGAGTCATATGATACCATCATACCATGCCTACCGGGTATATATGTATTTTCAAATTCTTTCTGAAAACAAGAGAGCATTTTCGATGGTGTTCTGTTAAAAATCTCTTGGAAATTCATCGAAAATGTTCAGCTATGGTAGGCCAAGAATATGAATATGCTGAAAACATGAAAAACCTCAAAAACAATCCCATGACCATGAAGAACTGTCGAAAATACAAACAAAAAACATCCATTGAAAATGTTTTGGCCAGATTTCATCAAAAGATTTTAAAATACCGTTGAACATCTTTTATTCAACCAAATGATTATTGTCAAGATAAGCTGTCGAAAATCCAACTTTTCGAAGAATTTTTCAACTGAAATACCCCTTTAGTGGGGGATTAATACATCATTTTTAACAAATTCAAGTGTATATTGGCAAATATGTGGAGATAAGAAAGTAGTTACATTCCCTTTGCATCCTGTCCTTTTAAATCAGCAACTTCTCTAAGTGCTTTCTTCCATATCTCCATCTTCTTAGCCAATTTACTCCTTTCCTCCACATTTTCAATAGCCTCCATCCTTTGTTTATGCTCTGCCATTGCATCTCCAAAACTGCTTTCTTGCTTCCTAACATGGGTGGGCTCCACATGATAGAAGATCGGGATAACAATATGGTTGGCGTTCTTATGTTGCTCGAGTATTATTACAAGCTCATCAAGACACCATCTCGAAGAAGCATAGTTCTTGGACAACAGGATAATAGATGCCCTGGATGCTTTAATTGCATCCTCTAATTCCGGTTTCAGATCTTTTCCAGTTTCAATCTCTTCGTCGTCCAGAAAGGTAGTGATGTTAGCATTGACGAGGGCGTTATAGAGGTGATCGGTGAAGTTAAGACTGTTGGGAATTTTGGCTAGAATAAAAAAAAGTCTTGGAAGTTTGTCCCACATCGGTGGAACAATGAAAGGTGGAAGGGACTTCAAGCCTATAAAAGGAGGTCCAAGGCTTTGGTTTCAAGGCATCCCAATAAAATACACTTTAAGTATTTTATTCTTTCTTTCTTGTTCTCTTGTTATAGAGTGTAGAAAGTGGTGAGTTAAATCTTTGAGAGTGTGGGTGTTATTGGGGAGGCTTGAGAGTTTTGAGCTGTGTGATTGTAACAAATTTTCACATAGTAATTTTCTCTCTGGATGCCCGTGGTTTTTCTCCGGTTTTGGAGTTTCCACGTAAGTTCTTGTCTTCGTCTTTGTCTTTTATTTTTTTTCTATATTTGTTCATTGCCTTGGGTTGTTGGGTAAATATTGAGGCCAATTTCCCAACAATTGGTATCAGAGCTCCGGTTGGAGGAGGTCTCGGTTAGAGAGTTCTTAGTATGCTCTGTGGTCGCAGCTTTGTCTGAGCTTCCACATCAGAAAAGAATTTTTCTTGGTTAGTTGTATACGGTAGAATTGTGTGTGGTAAGAGTACGTGCAGAATTTCTGGGTGTGCTACTTAGGCTAAAGGCACCGTTCTAGTATACAATATTGTTTTTGAGGCGTCGATACGATGTCAAAGTATTCAAGTGCAATGAGGTTCGATGTAGAAAAATTTGACGGAAGGATCAATTTTGGCTTGTGGCAAGTTCAAGTCAAGGACGTATTGATTCAATCCGGGTTGCATAAGGCATTGAAGGGAAAACCAGTTTCCAGCGGTGAATCAAGCAGTACCAGTAAAGGCGAGGAAGAATGGGAAGATCTGGATTTGAGAGCGGCAAGTACTATTCGTCTGTGTCTAGCAAAGAATGTTCTTGCAAACGTGCACGGGATATCAACGGCTAAGGAGCTTTGGGAGAAGCTTGAGCAGTTGTACCAGGGCAAAGGCATCTCAAATCGGTTGTATCTCAAGGAACAGTTTCATACTCTACGTATGGATGGAGGTACAAAAATTTCAGATCATCTCAGTGTTCTTAACAATGTCGTTTCAGAACTGGAGGCCATCGGAGTTAAGGTAGAAGATGAAGATAAAGCGTTGAGGCTTATATTATCTTTGCCATCTTCCTATGAGCACATGAAACCTATTTTGATGTATGGGAAAGAGACCCTGAAGTTTGCAGATGTTACTAGCAAACTCCTATCTGAGGAGAAAAAGATTGGAAGGTGGCAGCATGACTTCATCAGAAGGTACGGTTTTGGTGGCTAGGCACGGGAAGAAGAAGAACTCCGGGAAGGTCACATGCTGGAAGTGCGGAGAGTCTGGGCATGTCAAGAGCAATTATCCAGGTGGAGTCGGCTCGGCGAAAGGCTCCAAATCAGATGCTGACAATGTCTCCATTCTCATGGGGGACGATGAGTTCTGTTGAGATATGGGAGAAAACATCCCCATGGTATGCCCGCTTTACCATGGAAAATGGATGTGTTCATGTTAGCGGTTCCACGTTTTTACATATATGCATTGGTTTGGCAAGGATGCAGGGTGTGGTGGAGATTATGTCGATGGCTGATGAACTTCCAGGTAAACCAAACGAGGAAGTTGCACCATAAAAAAAGATTTCAGCAAGTTTTTCGACATGTGCCGAGGTAAAGTTCTTAGAATTGATTATTCTAAGTGGTGATACTCTTTTATGGTGGAGTATGATAGTTCTCTGTTTTGAGAATTATGATTGTCGATTCAGACAATGGTTGCTGGTATTGCAGCGAAGATTTTCTTTTATTTAGCCAAGGTGGAGTTTGTTGGGAATTTTGGCTAGAATAAAAAAAAGTCTTGGAAGTTTGTCCCACATCGGTGGAACAATGAAAGGTGGAAGGGACTTCAAGCCTATAAAAGGAGGTCCAAGGCTTTGGTTTCAAGGCATCCCAATAAAATACACTTTAAGTATTTTATTCTTTCTTTCTTGTTCTCTTGTTATAGAGTGTAGAAAGTGGTGAGTTAAATCTTTGAGAGTGTGGGTGTTATTGGGGAGGCTTGAGAGTTTTGAGCTGTGTGATTGTAACAAATTTTCACATAGTATATTTTCTCTCTGGATGCCCGTGGTTTTTCTCCGGTTTTGGAGTTTCCACGTAAGTTCTTGTCTTCGTCTTTGTCTTTTATTTTTTTTCTATATTTGTTCATTGCCTTGGGTTGTTGGGTAAATATTGAGGCCAATTTCCCAACAATTGGTATCAGAGCTCCGGGTTGGAGGAGGTCTCGGTTAGAGAGTTCTTAGTATGCTCTGTGGTCGCAGCTTTGTCTGAGCTTCCACATCAGAAAAGAATTTTTCTTGGTTAGTTGTATACGGTAGAATTGTGTGTGGTAAGAGTACGTGCAGAATTTCTGGGTGTGCTACTTAGGCTAAAGGCACCGTTCTAGTATACAATATTGTTTTTGAGGCGTCGATACGATGTCAAAGTATTCAAGTGCAATGAGGTTCGATGTAGAAAAATTTGACGGAAGGATCAATTTTGGCTTGTGGCAAGTTCAAGTCAAGGACGTATTGATTCAATCCGGGTTGCATAAGGCATTGAAGGGAAAACCAGTTTCCAGCGGTGAATCAAGCAGTACCAGTAAAGGCGAGGAAGAATGGGAAGATCTGGATTTGAGAGCGGCAAGTACTATTCGTCTGTGTCTAGCAAAGAATGTTCTTGCAAACGTGCACGGGATATCAACGGCTAAGGAGCTTTGGGAGAAGCTTGAGCAGTTGTACCAGGCAAAGGCATCTCAAATCGGTTGTATCTCAAGGAACAGTTTCATACTCTACGTATGGATGGAGGTACAAAAATTTCAGATCATCTCAGTGTTCTTAACAATGTCGTTTCAGAACTGGAGGCCATCGGAGTTAAGGTAGAAGATGAAGATAAAGCGTTGAGGCTTATATTATCTTTGCCATCTTCCTATGAGCACATGAAACCTATTTTGATGTATGGAAAGAGACCCTGAAGTTTGCAGATGTTACTAGCAAACTCCTATCTGAGGAGAAAAGATTGGAAGGTGGCAGCATGACTTCATCAGAAGGTACGGTTTTGGTGGCTAGGCACGGGAAGAAGAAGAACTCCGGAAGGTCACATGCTGGAAGTGCGGAGAGTCTGGGCATGTCAAGAGCAATTATCCAGGTGGAGTCGGCTCGGCGAAAGGCTCCAAATCAGATGCTGACAATGTCTCCATTCTCATGGGGACGATGAGTTTCTGTTGAGATATGGGAGAAAACATCCCCATGGTATGCCCGCTTTACCATGGAAAATGGATGTGTTCATGTTAGCGGTTCCACGTTTTTACATATATGCATTGGTTTGGCAAGGATGCAGGGTGTGGTGGAGATTATGTCGATGGCTGATGAACTTCCAGGTAAACCAAACGAGGAAGTTGCACCATAAAAAAAGATTTCAGCAAGTTTTTCGACATGTGCCGAGGTAAAGTTCTTAGAATTGATTATTCTAAGTGGTGATACTCTTTTATGGTGGAGTATGATAGTTCTCTGTTTTGAGAATTATGATTGTCGATTCAGACAATGGTTGCTGGTATTGCAGCGAAGATTTTCTTTTATTTAGCCAAGGTGGAGTTTGTTGGGAATTTTGGCTAGAATAAAAAAAAGTCTTGGAAGTTTGTCCCACATCGGTGGAACAATGAAAGGTGGAAGGGACTTCAAGCCTATAAAAGGAGGTCCAAGGCTTTGGTTTCAAGGCATCCCAATAAAATACACTTTAAGTATTTTATTCTTTCTTTCTTGTTCTCTTGTTATAGAGTGTAGAAAGTGGTGAGTTAAATCTTTGAGAGTGTGGGTGTTATTGGGGAGGCTTGAGAGTTTTGAGCTGTGTGATTGTAACAAATTTTCACATAGTATATTTTCTCTCTGGATGCCCGTGGTTTTTCTCCGGTTTTGGAGTTTCCACGTAAGTTCTTGTCTTCGTCTTTGTCTTTATTTTTTTTCTATATTTGTTCATTGCCTTGGGTTGTTGGGTAAATATTGAGGCCAATTTCCCAACAATTGGTATCAGAGCTCCGGGTTGGAGGAGGTCTCGGTTAGAGAGTTCTTAGTATGCTCTGTGGTCGCAGCTTTGTCTGAGCTTCCACATCAGAAAAGAATTTTTCTTGGTTAGTTGTATACGGTAGAATTGTGTGTGGTAAGAGTACGTGCAGAATTTCTGGGTGTGCTACTTAGCTAAAGGCACCGTTCTAGTATACAATATTGTTTTTGAGGCGTCGATACGATGTCAAAGTATTCAAGTGCAATGAGGTTCGATGTAGAAAAATTTGACGGAAGGATCAATTTTGGCTTGTGGCAAGTTCAAGTCAAGGACGTATTGATTCAATCCGGTTGCATAAGGCATTGAAGGGAAAACCAGTTTCCAGCGGTGAATCAAGCAGTACCAGTAAAGGCGAGGAAGAATGGGAAGATCTGGATTTGAGAGCGCAAGTACTATTCGTCTGTGTCTAGCAAAGAATGTTCTTGCAAACGTGCACGGATATCAACGGCTAAGGAGCTTTGGGAGAAGCTTGAGCAGTTGTACCAGGGCAAAGGCATCTCAAATCGTTGTATCTCAAGGAACAGTTTCATACTCTACGTATGGATGGAGGTACAAAAATTTCAGATCATCTCAGTGTTCTTAACAATGTCGTTTCAGAACTGGAGGCCATCGAGTTAAGGTAGAAGATGAAGATAAAGCGTTGAGGCTTATATTATCTTTGCCATCTTCCTATGAGCACATGAAACCTATTTTGATGTATGGGAAAGAGACCCTGAAGTTTGCAGATGTTACTAGCAAACTCCTATCTGAGGAGAAAAGATTGGAAGGTGGCAGCATGACTTCATCAGAAGGTACGGTTTTGGTGGCTAGGCACGGAAGAAGAAGAACTCCGGGAAGGTCACATGCTGGAAGTGCGGAGAGTCTGGGCATGTCAAGAGCAGTTATCCAGGTGGAGTCGGCTCGGCGAAAGGCTCCAAATCAGATGCTGACAATGTCTCCATTCTCATGGGGACGATGAGTTCTGTTGAGATATGGGAGAAAACATCCCCATGGTATGCCCGCTTTACCATGGAAAATGGATGTGTTCATGTTAGCGGTTCCACGTTTTTACATATATGCATTGGTTTGGCAAGGATGCAGGGTGTGGTGGAGATTATGTCGATGGCTGATGAACTTCCAGGTAAACCAAACGAGGAAGTTGCACCATAAAAAAAGATTTCAGCAAGTTTTTCGACATGTGCCGAGGTAAAGTTCTTAGAATTGATTATTCTAAGTGGTGATACTCTTTTATGGTGGAGTATGATAGTTCTCTGTTTTGAGAATTATGATTGTCGATTCAGACAATGGTTGCTGGTATTGCAGCGAAGATTTTCTTTTATTTAGCCAAGGTGGAGTTTGTTGGGAATTTTGGCTAGAATAAAAAAAAAGTCTTGGAAGTTTGTCCCACATCGGTGGAACAATGAAAGGTGGAAGGGACTTCAAGCCTATAAAAGGAGGTCCAAGGCTTTGGTTTCAAGGCATCCCAATAAAATACACTTTAAGTATTTTATTCTTTCTTTCTTGTTCTCTTGTTATAGAGTGTAGAAAGTGGTGAGTTAAATCTTTGAGAGTGTGGGTGTTATTGGGGAGGCTTGAGAGTTTTGAGCTGTGTGATTGTAACAAATTTTCACATAGTATATTTTCTCTCTGGATGCCCGTGGTTTTTCTCCGGTTTTGGAGTTTCCACGTAAGTTCTTGTCTTCGTCTTTGTCTTTTATTTTTTTTCTATATTTGTTCATTGCCTTGGGTTGTTGGGTAAATATTGAGGCCAATTTCCCAACAATTGGTATCAGAGCTCCGGGTTGGAGGAGGTCTCGGTTAGAGAGTTCTTAGTATGCTCTGTGGTCGCAGCTTTGTCTGAGCTTCCACATCAGAAAAGAATTTTTCTTGGTTAGTTGTATACGGTAGAATTGTGTGTGGTAAGAGTACGTGCAGAATTTCTGGGTGTGCTACTTAGGCTAAAGGCACCGTTCTAGTATACAATATTGTTTTTGAGGCGTCGATACGATGTCAAAGTATTCAAGTGCAATGAGGTTCGATGTAGAAAAATTTGACGGAAGGATCAATTTTGGCTTGTGGCAAGTTCAAGTCAAGGACGTATTGATTCAATCCGGGTTGCATAAGGCATTGAAGGGAAAACCAGTTTCCAGCGGTGAATCAAGCAGTACCAGTAAAGGCGAGGAAGAATGGGAAGATCTGGATTTGAGAGCGGCAAGTACTATTCGTCTGTGTCTAGCAAAGAATGTTCTTGCAAACGTGCACGGGATATCAACGGCTAAGGAGCTTTGGGAGAAGCTTGAGCAGTTGTACCAGGGCAAAGGCATCTCAAATCGGTTGTATCTCAAGGAACAGTTTCATACTCTACGTATGGATGGAGGTACAAAAATTTCAGATCATCTCAGTGTTCTTAACAATGTCGTTTCAGAACTGGAGGCCATCGGAGTTAAGGTAGAAGATGAAGATAAAGCGTTGAGGCTTATATTATCTTTGCCATCTTCCTATGAGCACATGAAACCTATTTTGATGTATGGGAAAGAGACCCTGAAGTTTGCAGATGTTACTAGCAAACTCCTATCTGAGGAGAAAAGATTGGAAGGTGGCAGCATGACTTCATCAGAAGGTACGGTTTTGGTGGCTAGGCACGGGAAGAAGAAGAACTCCGGGAAGGTCACATGCTGGAAGTGCGGAGAGTCTGGGCATGTCAAGAGCAATTATCCAGGTGGAGTCGGCTCGGCGAAAGGCTCCAAATCAGATGCTGACAATGTCTCCATTCTCATGGGGGACGATGAGTTCTGTTGAGATATGGGAGAAAACATCCCCATGGTATGCCCGCTTTACCATGGAAAATGGATGTGTTCATGTTAGCGGTTCCACGTTTTTACATATATGCATTGGTTTGGCAAGGATGCAGGGTGTGGTGGAGATTATGTCGATGGCTGATGAACTTCCAGGTAAACCAAACGAGGAAGTTGCACCATAAAAAAAGATTTCAGCAAGTTTTTCGACATGTGCCGAGGTAAAGTTCTTAGAATTGATTATTCTAAGTGGTGATACTCTTTTATGGTGGAGTATGATAGTTCTCTGTTTTGAGAATTATGATTGTCGATTCAGACAATGGTTGCTGGTATTGCAGCGAAGATTTTCTTTTATTTAGCCAAGGTGGAGTTTGTTGGGAATTTTGGCTAGAATAAAAAAAAAGTCTTGGAAGTTTGTCCCACATCGGTGGAACAATGAAAGGTGGAAGGGACTTCAAGCCTATAAAAGGAGGTCCAAGGCTTTGGTTTCAAGGCATCCCAATAAAATACACTTTAAGTATTTTATTCTTTCTTTCTTGTTCTCTTGTTATAGATGTTGGGAATCTAGGGATACAAAACATGCACAGCGGATAACAAAAACTGATTCCCAAACGAGGATCCAATCCTAAATCATACAGATACTATTAAGGATGTTTTGAGGATTACCTTTGCGATTACAACTCTGAAACGCAAGTAGGGGATACACCGCTACTGACACCGGTTGAGATAGTTGCTAGACCACCACCGAGGATTACCCGAAAAACGACTCCGATCACTCACGGGATGTAGGCGCCGGTTTTTGAAGTGTAGAGAGAGAGAGAAGTTTTCTGAGTTTTTGGGATTTCGAATGAATGAATTTGATAAACCCTTAACCCTTATTTATATGGATAAACCTGGCAGTGTTTATTTCCATATATTATTCTATGGTAATTATCTCTACAATAATTTCCATAATCATCTAATTAATTAATCTATCTGACTAATTAATTACGAATAAATAATTTAACTAATTATTTATTTCTCTCTTAAATAATTAATAATCAATTAATTATTTTTCTCATGTAATCCAAACGTTCTCATTTTGGTGTGCAGCGGTGTGACCTACTAGTGTCTTATAACATTGGACACGGTAACCCTGTTACTGTCTCGCACATAATCCTAACAGACTCCCACTTGTGCTAGACATGTAACTGTACTGTCACCATTTGCCTAAGGAGGTCCCTAGCCAGACACTTAGGTTAACCAGGTTATAAGATCTCTTATATTCAGAGATACAATTCACGCTTGAATTTGTACACAGGTTCATTCCTTTTGCACACGATATTTCTAAAGTGATTTAAGACATGGAGTGGAGGATTCATTTCTTAAAATCAAGTATTTCTTGACTCTGATTTCGATTGCCTGCAGTAACGGATATTACCAAATAACCCCTGTTATTTTATCCGAGCGTGGCCACGCGTTTTCTGCCAATCTTAATCGTCAAGGGGCCCGGAAATATCTCTCTTTTGAAAGAGGTGCAAATCCCTTCTTGACTACTTGCATTTGGATCCACGGCTTCCGCTGCATCTAGTCACGTCCCGTATGGCCACCCAGTTACGGTGCAGCGTTAGTACGTGCTAAGAGTACAGTGGTCCTCGTGTTCCCAAATCAAGTATCTCAGGTCTTAGGACAACCTATCAAGTCAGTGCCTATGACTAAGGCTCCATGAAGCAGACTTGATTACTGGTCACTTCCAATACCCAAGCACTCTGATGAGTATTTACAAATACTTGGTCACATCACTTGTGCTTTTATTCTTTACTTTGAATAAATCGTCAAGTATTTATAATAGCGTAAAACTCCCTAATGAAATTCCCATTTCAATAAGTAGCTACGGAAATTTAGATTTCATACAAGACTTTGTAGAATCATGGATACGTTAAATATGCCAAAAATAGTTAATTTAGAACAATCATGAAATTAAAACCTCCATTTATTTCCAACACACTGTGAAATAAAAACTTTACATGATTACATTGTTTCTAAATTAGACTATAGTAATAATTAATAAACTAAGTACTAGCTACTGGTTTCCAGGTACTGCATCCCAATGGAATTCGCATGTGCCTCATGCTTTGCCCTTGCTAGTGGCTTTGTCAGCGGATCTGCGACATTGTCTTCTGTTGGAATCTTGCATATTCTCACATCTCCTCTTCCAATGATCTCTCGGATGAGGTGATACTTTCTGAGCACGTGTCTTGACTTGTGATGCTCTCTAGGTTCCTTTGCTTGCGCCACGGCTCCTGAGTTATCACAGAATATATCTATTGGTCTCGAGATACTGGCAACCACTCTGAGATCCGATAGAAAATTCCTCAGCCAGACAGCTTCCTTTGCTGCATCACATGCTGCAATGTACTCTGCCTCTGTAGTTGAGTCTGCAATCGTGTCCTGCTTCGAGCTCTTCCACGAGATCGCACCTCCGTTTAGGGTAAAGACATACCCTGACTGTGACCTGAAGTCATCTCTGTCGGTCTGGAAACTAGCGTCAGAGTACCCGGTGACACTAATTTCATCCTCAGAACCTCCAAAGACCAAGAACATTTCTTTCGTTCTTCTCAGATATTTGAGAATGTTCTTGACAGCCACCCAATGGGGCTCACCTGGATTCTGTTGGTATCTGCTCGTAACACTTACTGAGTAAGCAACATCGGGCCTAGTACATAGCATGGCATACATAATCGATCCAATTGCAGAAGCATATGGGACCGATTTCATCCTGTCCTGATCTTCACTAGAAACAGGACACTGTGTTTTACTTAACACTATGCCATGTTGCATTGGAATGAATCCTTTCTTGGATTCATCCATCCTGAATCTCTTCAGGACCTTGTCAATGTATGTACTCTGACTAAGTCCGATAAGCCGCTTAGATCTATTTCTGTAGATCTTTATACCTAGTATATAAGCGGCTTCTCCAAGGTCTTTCATTTGGAAACATTTACTTAACCATTCTTTAACACTCTGTAAAGTTGGTACATTGTTTCCTATGATTAATATGTCATCTACATACAAGACCAGGAAGGTTACTATGCTCCCACTGAACTTAGTGTAAACACATGGCTCGAACTCACTTTTAGCGAAGCCAAACTCTTTGATTCGCTCATCAAAGTGTAAGTTCCAGCTTCGAGATGCTTGCTTCAATCCATAAATAGATTTTAGCAGTTTACACACCTTATTAGGATTCTTAGGATCTTCAAACCCCTCTGGTTGTTCCATATAGACGTCTTCTGTTAACTTTCCATTCAGAAAGGCTGTCTTGACGTCCATTTGCCAAATCTCGTAGTTAAAGTACGCTGAGATGGCCATCAGAATCCTAATTGACTTTAACATGGCCACTGGTGAAAAGGTTTCATCATAGTCGATACCATGAGTTTGCGTGAATCCTTTTGCGACTAGTCTGGCCTTGAAGGTGTGTATATTTCCATCCATGTCGGTTTTCTTCTTGAAAACCCATTTGCGTCCAACAGCCTTACAGTGTTGTGGCAAATCAGTCAACTCCCAGACTTGGTTGTCATACATGGATTGCATCTCGGCCTTCATGGCTTCCTGCCATTGTTCAGACTCACTGCCTGATACAGCTTCTCCATAGGATGTTGGTTCATTTAAGTCTCCGCTATCTTGAGAGACTAGAAACCCAAGATACCTATCTGGTTCTTGTCTTACCCTGCTGGATCTGCGAAGGTCTTGTGTTTGCACTTCCTCAATCGGTTCTGATTGAGGTTCAACATTGTTATGTTGAATTTCTGGCTCAACAACTGGTGTAGTGTTTTCCTCGTCTACTATCTGTAGATCTACATCCTTTCTGGTGTTCTCTAAATTGAGAAACTTTTCTTCCAGAAATTTTCCATTTCGAGCAACAAACACTTTGTTCTCTTCAGGGTTGTAGAAATAATATCCCACGGTGGTCTTGGGATATCCAACGAAGAAACACTTGTCGGATTTGGGTTTGAGATTTTCTGAGGTAGGTCGTTTGACGTAAACCTCACAACCCCAAATTTTCAGAAAAGATATGTTGGGTTTCTTACCCTTCCATAACTCGTATGGAGTCTTTTCTACCGACTTTGTTGGCGCTCTGTTCAGTATGTGTGCTGCTGTTTCGAGCGCGTGTCCCCAGAATGATACTGGCAGCGAAGAATGACACATCATCGTTCGTACCATGTCAAGTAAGGTACGATTTCTCCTTTCTGATACACCGTTCATCTGAGGTGTATACGGAGGTGTAAGTTGGGATACAATCCCACACTCCATCAGATGATTGTCAAACTCATCACTGAGATATTCGCCACCACGATCTGACCGTAAGAACTTGATCCTCTTGTCAAGTAAATTCTGTACTTCATTCTGATATTCCTTGAATTTCTCAAAGGTTTCAGATTTATGTCTCATCAAGTAGACATATCCATACCTACTGAAGTCGTCAGTGAAGGTAATGAAGTACCGGTATCCTCCTCTTGCTACATGACTGAAAGGTCCACATACATCTGTGTGGATTATTTCAAGCAAGTCGGTAGCCCTTTCATTCTCACTGTTGAAAGGTTGCTTTGTCATTTTACCAGATAAACAAGATTCGCAATTATCAAAAGGTTTGAAGTCGAAATTGCCTAGAAAACCTCCTTTTAGGAGTAGTTCAACGCGTTTCTTGTTTATATGGCCCAAACGACAATGCCAGAGGTAAGTCTGATCCTCAATATCCTTGGATCTTTTACTTATATGATAGATTTCACTATTGCTGTCTTTAAGATTTACAGTGTATAGACCATCTACAGGTGTAGCTTTAAAATAGAAAATATTATCTTTAAAAACCGAAATCATTTTATAAGAATATTTATAGTAAAAGCCTTGGTCTACCAACAAATCAAAAGACAATACATTCTTAATCATATTTGGAATATAATAACAATTATCCAATTCCAAAACTAGACCCGAGGGTAAACTAAGACTATAAGATCCCACGGCTTCAGCAATCAACGGAGTGCCTTCGCCCACTCGTAGGTTCGAACGGTCCTTCCTCAGAGTCTTTCTTCTAGTGAATCCCTGTAAATGATTACAAATGTGGTTACCACTGCCTGTATCAATTACCCATGATTCATAAGAAGTGATTAAGCAATCTATCATAAAGATACCTGGAGTATCGGGTAAACCGATATCCATCTGGTCGATGTTCATCGAGTGCTCACAAATATCCTCGCTGCCGCATTCTGGGCAACTCAGATCTCCCAGCTCATCAATTATATCAGTGTCCATGAGATTTGCAGGTTCGGGTACTGGCTCTAGACTGGCCAGGATATCTTCATGAACTTTATCCACGTCATTCTTTGGTTCCTTCATGTAGGCACTAGCTGTGTCCTGAACTTCCTTTGTGAGGGAGAACCACATGAGGTACACTAACTCTTCTTGTGTTATCTTGTACCCCAGACGTGATAAACACTTAAAAAGCCTTCTCATATCAACAAGATGGTTTTTAACTGACTGACCCTTCTGAAGCTTTAGGGAGAGAATCTCTTGCATGATCAATAGCTTTCCCGTGTGTTTATAGAGACCTAACTGGTTCTCCACATCTCTTACAACCTCGTGACATGATTTAACTCTTAAATCTCCCGTGAACTCGGGTGACATAGAGAAAATCAGAATGGACATTACATCCGATTCATCTGTCAAGTATCTAAAATACTCAGCAAATTCCTCTTCAGGGGCATTGCTTTTAGGTCGTGATACGGGTTTGTTGATCACATAAAGCTTATCCTGGGCACATAAAACGTTCCTCAAGTGTAACTTCCAAACTGGAAAGTTATGGCCCGTAAGCTTCCACTTGCCCATAATAAGGCGAAGTGACTCTTCAGGTGAATAAAACGGAATACTAATTGGAGACATCTACAGGAGAATATAAAATTCCAGTTTTAGTTTATAATTATATAATTCTAATAAATTATTACCCTTAAAATAAATTTATTAGACTAGAATCCATATTTCACATGTGTCGGGAAGCATGTGATCATGTCATACCGACTCATGCGATCTATGGTAGGTAACACTTATACCAATCGTATTCCGATCTGAAAATACGACTTCTAGATCGTCGGGACATCGGATATTAATAATCCGTGCATATTTAGTCCCTCTAGTGCATTTTGGCCTGGTACCACCCAGTGAATAAATAATTACCAAAATAGATTGCACCACCCGGGACCTGGACAGACTCTGGCCGGTACCACCCGGAGATAATTCGCAGAGTTTTATCACCTTCCAGTTTCGGTTTGAACACGGGCGTTCATAGTGTGTGCACTTACAACGTCCTATGTACCTTACACCGGAAGTGCCCCTAAAGTGGGTTGCACTAACTAATCTATGATTTTTAACAAGGGTTTCAAAATCTGCCAGTTTTTCCAAAAAACTTGGATCCAAACACAAACTGTATTCGTATCCATCTTTGTCTTTTAAAAAACACATTCAGTTTATATTTAATTTTAAAACATTAAGTACACAATTAAATATAAGCAACCACGCAATTTTTTTTTAAAAGACATGTCATAGCCAAAACCCTCAAAAACTATTGTCGTTTTGTGAGCCAACACAAAAACGACGGTCTTAACCCTAAGTGACAGCAACACACAAGGCATGAACTTCTCGGCGCTCCCACTGGCTCCAAGATCCATCTTTGGCTCCGTGCTCCGTCTTCGGTTTCTTTGGTTATTTTATTTATTACATTATAAAAGCGGGTTGTAAATGGCACGCAGGCCTCCCGTAACCAACAATTAAATAAATAAAACATGAAAAACACAACCACGGGTCTAAAGGGTTTGACTATGACGCAAACAGATAATTTTAATTACTAATTTATCAAGAGATTTAAAATTAAAATTAAAATTATCCCTAGGGTTTTAAAACCTATCTGGTTTAGATAACCCTTATCCGTTACCACCTACCGCGAGCAACAACAGCTACCTGCCGCTGCCCTCGTACTGGTTGGTGTTCCGGAAACCGATTCTGGCAGTGGTCGATACCCCTTTGCGGCGGTCATCGACCACCGCCACCACCACGATCTTATCGCCACCATTGGTGATGACAACAGTGGCTAACACCGCCATTGCCACCGCCTGCCGGCGCAACAACAACAACCATCACCACCGTTCGGTGGTGTGACCTGTGCTTGCGGGAAACAACAAACAGCCACCGCCACCGCCCGGCGAGGCCGTAAGGCAGCCGGCGGTTGGCTCGGTGGTTCGTGGTTCAACCGGTGACAACGGCCAAAGCCGCCGCCACCTCCACGCTACTGCCGCCACCACTGGGCAACAACAGCGCCACCACCATCGTTGCACCACCGCTGCCCAATCGGGGTTTGCGGTGGTTGTTCGATCGACGCAAAACAATCGCCGCTGCCGCCACCACCACAATCGGTGGTGTGGCGGTCGTTTCGGAGAACGTCGGCAGCAGCAGCATTCGCCACCACCACCGCCGCCTCCTGCGGTCTCGATAATCATCAACACCACCGTCGCCGTTTCCGGCTTCGGTGGTTACCGTAGCGCCGCCGTGTTTGCGCGGCTCGATCACGTAGCCACCACCATCGCCGTTAAACGGTTTGGTGGTTCGGTCCTCGGTGGCCGACTCGATTAACAACAACAATCGCCACCTACTCGGTGGCGTTCGATTACCACAGCCAACGCCGCCACCACACGGTGGTGCGACTGGCGAACGGAAGACAACCGGCACCGCAACCACCATCTGTGGTGCGGTTGCCGCGTGTTGGTGGTTCGGTCTGGTGGTCCGATCGGCTAACTGCCGCTGTTCCACCACCGGTTAGGTTTTTACAAAAATCCAATTTTTTAACAATTATAAACATAAAAATCGAATTTTTAACAAACCTAGATAATAAACAAACCTGATCTGTAGGTTTTTAGGAAGTGGCTCTGATACCACTGTTGGGAATCTAGGGATACAAAACATGCACAGCGGATAACAAAAACTGATTCCCAAACGAGGATCCAATCCTAAACCATACAGATACTATTAAGGATGTTTTGAGGATTACCTTTGCGATTACAACTCTGAAACGCAAGTAGGGGATACACCGCTACTGACACCGGTTGAGATAGTTGCTAGACCACCACCGAGGATTACCCGAAAAACGACTCCGATCACTCACGGGATGTAGGCGCCGGTTTTTGAAGCGTAGAGAGAGAGAGAAGTTTTCTGAGTTTTTGGGATTTCGAATGAATGAATTTGATAAACCCTTAACCCTTATTTATATGGATAAACCTGGCAGTGTTTATTTCCATATATTATTCTATGGTAATTATCTCTACAATAATTTCCATAATCATCTAATTAATTAATCTATCTGACTAATTAATTACGAATAAATAATTTAACTAATTATTTATTTCTCTCTTAAATAATTAATAATCAATTAATTATTTTTCTCATGTAATCCAAACGTTCTCATTTTGGTGTGCAGCGGTGTGACCTACTAGTGTCTTATAACATTGGACACGGTAACCCTGTTACTGTCTCGCACATAATCCTAACAATAGAGTGTAGAAAGTGGTGAGTTAAATCTTTGAGAGTGTGGGTGTTATTGGGGAGGCTTGAGAGTTTTGAGCTGTGTGATTGTAACAAATTTTCACATAGTATATTTTCTCTCTGGATGCCCGTGGTTTTTCTCCGGTTTTGGAGTTTCCACGTAAGTTCTTGTCTTCGTCTTTGTCTTTTATTTTTTTTCTATATTTGTTCATTGCCTTGGGTTGTTGGGTAAATATTGAGGCCAATTTCCCAACAATTGGTATCAGAGCTCCGGGTTGGAGGAGGTCTCGGTTAGAGAGTTCTTAGTATGCTCTGTGGTCGCAGCTTTGTCTGAGCTTCCACATCAGAAAAGAATTTTTCTTGGTTAGTTGTATACGGTAGAATTGTGTGTGGTAAGAGTACGTGCAGAATTTCTGGGTGTGCTACTTAGGCTAAAGGCACCGTTCTAGTATACAATATTGTTTTTGAGGCGTCGATACGATGTCAAAGTATTCAAGTGCAATGAGGTTCGATGTAGAAAAATTTGACGGAAGGATCAATTTTGGCTTGTGGCAAGTTCAAGTCAAGGACGTATTGATTCAATCCGGGTTGCATAAGGCATTGAAGGGAAAACCAGTTTCCAGCGGTGAATCAAGCAGTACCAGTAAAGGCGAGGAAGAATGGGAAGATCTGGATTTGAGAGCGGCAAGTACTATTCGTCTGTGTCTAGCAAAGAATGTTCTTGCAAACGTGCACGGGATATCAACGGCTAAGGAGCTTTGGGAGAAGCTTGAGCAGTTGTACCAGGGCAAAGGCATCTCAAATCGGTTGTATCTCAAGGAACAGTTTCATACTCTACGTATGGATGGAGGTACAAAAATTTCAGATCATCTCAGTGTTCTTAACAATGTCGTTTCAGAACTGGAGGCCATCGGAGTTAAGGTAGAAGATGAAGATAAAGCGTTGAGGCTTATATTATCTTTGTCATCTTCCTATGAGCACATGAAACCTATTTTGATGTATGGGAAAGAGACCCTGAAGTTTGCAGATGTTACTAGCAAACTCCTATCTGAGGAGAAAAGATTGGAAGGTGGCAGCATGACTTCATCAGAAGGTACGGTTTTGGTGGCTAGGCACGGGAAGAAGAAGAACTCCGGGAAGGTCACATGCTGGAAGTGCGGAGAGTCTGGGCATGTCAAGAGCAATTATCCAGGTGGAGTCGGCTCGGCGAAAGGCTCCAAATCAGATGCTGACAATGTCTCCATTCTCATGGGGGACGATGAGTTCTGTTGAGATATGGGAGAAAACATCCCCATGGTATGCCCGCTTTACCATGGAAAATGGATGTGTTCATGTTAGCGGTTCCACGTTTTTACATATATGCATTGGTTTGGCAAGGATGCAGGGTGTGGTGGAGATTATGTCGATGGCTGATGAACTTCCAGGTAAACCAAACGAGGAAGTTGCACCATAAAAAAAGATTTCAGCAAGTTTTTCGACATGTGCCGAGGTAAAGTTCTTAGAATTGATTATTCTAAGTGGTGATACTCTTTTATGGTGGAGTATGATAGTTCTCTGTTTTGAGAATTATGATTGTCGGTTCAGACAATGGTTGCTGGTATTGCAGCGAAGATTTTCTTTTATTTAGCCAAGGTGGAGTTTGTTGGGAATTTTGGCTAGAATAAAAAAAAGTCTTGGAAGTTTGTCCCACATCGGTGGAACAATGAAAGGTGGAAGGGACTTCAAGCCTATAAAAGGAGGTCCAAGGCTTTGGTTTCAAGGCATCCCAATAAAATACACTTTAAGTATTTTATTCTTTCTTTCTTGTTCTCTTGTTATAGAGTGTAGAAAGTGGTGAGTTAAATCTTTGAGAGTGTGGGTGTTATTGGGGAGGCTTGAGAGTTTTGAGCTGTGTGATTGTAACAAATTTTCACATAGTATATTTTCTCTCTGGATGCCCGTGGTTTTTCTCCGGTTTTGGAGTTTCCACGTAAGTTCTTGTCTTCGTCTTTGTCTTTTATTTTTTTCTATATTTGTTCATTGCCTTGGGTTGTTGGGTAAATATTGAGGCCAATTTCCCAACAATTGGTATCAGAGCTCCGGGTTGGAGGAGGTCTCGGTTAGAGAGTTCTTAGTATGCTCTGTGGTCGCAGCTTTGTCTGAGCTTCCACATCAGAAAAGAATTTTTCTTGGTTAGTTGTATACGGTAGAATTGTGTGTGGTAAGAGTACGTGCAGAATTTCTGGGTGTGCTACTCAGGCTAAAGGCACCGTTCTAGTATACAATATTGTTTTTGAGGCGTCGATACGATGTCAAAGTATTCAAGTGCAATGAGGTTCGATGTAGAAAAATTTGACGGAAGGATCAATTTTGGCTTGTGGCAAGTTCAAGTCAAGGACGTATTGATTCAATCCGGGTTGCATAAGGCATTGAAGGGAAAACCAGTTTCCAGCGGTGAATCAAGCAGTACCAGTAAAGGCGAGGAAGAATGGGAAGATCTGGATTTGAGAGCGGCAAGTACTATTGTCTGTGTCTAGCAAAGAATGTTCTTGCAAACGTGCACGGGATATCAACGGCTAAGGAGCTTTGGGAGAAGCTTGAGCAGTTGTACCAGGGCAAAGGCATCTCAAATCGGTTGTATCTCAAGGAACAGTTTCATACTCTACGTATGGATGGAGGTACAAAAATTTCAGATCATCTCAGTGTTCTTAACAATGTCGTTTCAGAACTGGAGGCCATCGGAGTTAAGGTAGAAGATGAAGATAAAGCGTTGAGGCTTATATTATCTTTGCCATCTTCCTATGAGCACATGAAACCTATTTTGATGTATGGGAAAGAGACCCTGAAGTTTGCAGATGTTACTAGCAAACTCCTATCTGAGGAGAAAAGATTGGAAGGTGGCAGATGACTTCATCAGAAGGTACGGTTTTGGTGGCTAGGCACGGGAAGAAGAAGAACTCCGGGAAGGTCACATGCTGGAAGTGCGGAGAGTCTGGGCATGTCAAGAGCAATTGTCCAGGTGGAGTCGGCTCGGCGAAAGGCTCCAAATCAGATGCTGACAATGTCTCCATTCTCATGGGGGACGATGAGTTCTGTTGAGATATGGGAGAAAACATCCCCATGGTATGCCCGCTTTACCATGGAAAATGGATGTGTTCATGTTAGCGGTTCCACGTTTTTACATATATGCATTGGTTTGGCAAGGATGCAGGGTGTGGTGGAGATTATGTCGATGGCTGATGAACTTCCAGGTAAACCAAACGAGGAAGTTGCACCATAAAAAAAGATTTCAGCAAGTTTTTCGACATGTGCCGAGGTAAAGTTCTTAGAATTGATTATTCTATGTGGTGATACTCTTTTATGGTGGAGTATGATAGTTCTCTGTTTTGAGAATTATGATTGTCGGTTCAGACAATGGTTGCTGGTATTGCAGCGAAGATTCTCTTTTATTTAGCCAAGGTGGAGTTTGTTGGGAATTTTGGCTAGAATAAAAAAAAGTCTTGGAAGTTTGTCCCACATCGGTGGAACAATGAAAGGTGGAAGGGACTTCAAGCCTATAAAAGGAGGTCCAAGGCTTTGGTTTCAAGGTATCCCAATAAAATACACTTTAAGTATTTTATTCTTTCTTTCTTGTTCTCTTGTTATAGAGTGTAGAAAGTGGTGAGTTAAATCTTTGAGAGTGTGGGTGTTATTGGGGAGGCTTGAGAGTTTTGAGCTGTGTGATTGTAACAATTTTTCACATAGTAGATTTTCTCTCTAGAGGCCCGTGGTTTTTCTCTGGTTTTGGAGTTTCCACGTAAGTTCTTGTCTTCGTCTTTGTCTTTTATTTTTTTCTATATTTGTTCATTGCCTTGGGTTGTTGGGTAAATATTGAGGCCAATTTCCCAACAAAGACGGGTGTCAAGACCTCTAAAACTTAAAAATACGTCATATCTATGAGCTCCAGTTGATGAAGAAGAAGAAGATGATGATCCATCTGAAAATGGAGAGATAACAACCATTTTGAATTAGGGAAATGTAGTATGAATGATTTGAGAGAGTAGGATCTAGGGTTATAGATTGAAGAGAGTGATGTGAGACCAAGTCAACAACTACTTTTTGATAAGGAAATTGTTTGGAAATTACATATTTAAAAAAGAAAAAAAGACCAAGTCAACAACTACTTTTGATAAGGAATTTGTCTGGAAATTACTTATTAAAAAAACAACTAGTGTATAGCTTTTTAAATGGAATTTTTCAATAAGCTCAAAAATAAGTTAGCTTAGGCTATGAGTACCCCATACAATAAGTCCTTCCAATCCGCACTATCACATCAGCTCCATATCAGCTTTTCTTCAACCCTCTCATAAGTCATCTCGAACCCTCTACAACCCGTACTCAAACCCTCTCAACCCTCTCACACAATACACACACAACACACACACAACTCACGCGGGCTTGGCGGTGTGGCCAACCCGCTAAGGCTAGAGCCCGCCGGGCTTCAAAGGTCGCATACCCCAAGCCGCCCCAACCTGGAAGCCCGCCGGCTTCAAATTGGCCAACCCGCCGGTGGCGCTACACACAGCCTTATAGTTATGAAACACAACTAAATTAAAGCAATAGACTAAAGTGATAGTTATTGGTAACCCGGTTTATAAGAAGCTCATAGATTGATCTCATTGCTCAAGATATAGGACATGTTACAAACTCCTCTAGTTCAAATCCTGACGTACTCACTAGGCGTATTCATCATTCTCACTAGGGGTGTAAACGAGTCGAGCCGAGCTCGAGCTCGACAGGGCTCGAGCTCGGCTCGAGACTTTATGTCAAGTTCGAGCTCGACTCGATAGCTCGACGAGTTTTCATACTTCAGGCTCGAGCTCGACTCGTAAAAGATAGATTATAGTTCGAGCTCGGCTCGAAAAGCTCGAAATTACATAAAAAATCGGTTATTTAGATCAAAGCTCGAACTCGGCTCGAAAAGCTCGAAATATACATATTTAGGTTATTTTGATATTTGTCCCTTATATACATAATATATATAATAATATAAAAAAATATATGTATACTATACAAGGCTCGAAAAGCTCGAAAAGAACTCGAGCCGAAATCTTAAAAGCTCGAGCTCGGCTCGTTAAATATTCGAGTTCATTTTTTTGAGCTCGAGCTCGTACTCGAACTCGATAAAGTTCGACTCGAACGAGCCGAATTCGAGCTTGAGCTCGAGTTACTCGATAAAAGCTCGACTCGTTTACACCCCTAAATTCTCAGTGTCCATCCATGAAGTATATATGGTTGGTCTTAAAATGTTACAAAAACAAATGAAGTCCACCAATTAACAATTAAAGTAGTTGGTTATATTATTAAACAAATTTTTTTTTATAATCATTGCTTTACAGTGTGAAAAGGCGACGGCAAAAGAGAAGAACTAGAATCTATTCAGAAAACTAAAAGTTTGGTCATTGTGTTTGGCAAAAATTAACTAGCTTATTTCTATGATGCATATTTGGATGACCATATATAACCCCTTTTCCTTTGTTGATCCGGCGAGACCAGTACTGTCGGCCACACTTTTGGAGGCGATGACCTCCACCGCCCCACCCCTTTGTTCTCTTACAGTGATTGCTCTCTTTCTATAATGGTAGTTTGCAATCACCGACGATAAATTGATAATAGCTTGGGTATATAGGAGATGATGATATGTTTCACATTAGGTATATGGGTAGAGAAGATGATGGGTGGGGTCTACAAAAGGGTAGTTTAGTTATTTTTTATATCTTTATATATTATATATAAATTATATAATAGGTCCCCTAAACTTTAATTGTTTTTGTAAAAAAACAAAAAAATAAAGAAAAAGGTAAAATGACTAGAGTGCCTATCATTAAACTGAACTTGACAGAAAAGTTAACGGTCGTTAACACGAGGGACGAAATATGTTGGTAATTGACAAACGTGAGGGATAAATATGAGAAAATAAAGTTGAGGGACGAAAACTGTTGAAATGGTCAAACGTCAAGGACGAAAACTGAAATTTACTTTAAATTTAATTATAAATTATTCAAAAACAAGTAGAAACTGAGTGATTACTTGGCCAAAATTGATCGATGCTGCATGTGTACTCAATATGGCATTTAATATATGCTAGAACCTCTCAAGAACTCTTTTGGAGAGTAACATGATGAGGTTCCACATATTTAACGTAGTATTAGATGTTAAGGTTTACTATTTTTAGGAACTCGATAGTCAATACGCTACAACATTTACTACCGGTGTATAGGGGCGGATTCGTTCACTAGATAGGGGGGTCACTTGACCCCCATAATATCCCTTAAACAATTGTTTTTATATGATGAAACTTTTCTTTTGTAAACATGAGTTTAGTTTTGACCCCCAAAATCTTATTAGTTTGACCCCCAACTTTACAATAATTCTAATCAAACCCTTTGTTCTTGAAAAAGTTGTCAATAATTAATCCCTCAAATTTTAAATTTACAAGTGATTCCATTATACATAGATCTCTTAAAAAATGGTGTTAAATAAACTACATAGAAAATAGCCATTAATACAATAAAACATTACTATCAATATCTTTAAAAGAAGAAATATATTGAAATACATTACCTCTTTATTCTTAACATATTTACTTTTAATTGTTAGGATTGGTATTTGTTACTTAATGTCTAATTATTAAATAATTGTTTAAGGTTAAATGTAAGTAGTTTTATTATTCCGTTAGGAAATTTTTAAAAAATTGTTCAAGAAAGTTGTTATGTTAATTTACTAGAAAAAACGAAAATACCTTTTTAAAG
>JARYMX010000314.1:30000-32500 GCA_030169165.1 Centaurea solstitialis | reverse complement strand
GACAGGATGAAACATTGAAATTTTCATCTATCATAATTTTTGAGATAGGCACGCCATCTAGCCGAAGCACGGGCAAAAAACCCGACGACGTGCGACGAAACTAGGCCAATGCACGGTGAAACCAAGCCAAGGCACGAGGTACTCGGCCATGGCACGGTGAAACCAAGCCAAGGCACGAGTTACTCGGCCATGGCACGCAGAAACCAAGCCATGGCACGAGGTACTCGATGCCATGGCACGGTGAAACCAAGCCATGGCACGAGGTACTCGATGCCATGGCACGGTGTAACCAAGCCAAGGCACGGTGAAACCAAGCCAAGGCACGAGTTACTCGGCCAGGGCACGGTGAAACCAAGCCAAGGCACGAGGTACTCGGCCATGCTTGGTGAAACCAAGCCAAGGCACGAGGTACTCGGCCATGGCACGGTGAAACCAAGCCATGGCACGAGGTACTCGATGCCATGGCACGGTGAAACCAAGCCAAGGCACGAGGTACTCGGCCATGCACGGTGAAACCAAGCCAAGGCACGAGTTACTCGGCCATGGCACGCAGAAACCAAGCCATGGCACGAGGTACTCGGCCATGGCACGCAGAAACCAAGCCATGGCACGAGGTACTCGAAGCCATGGCACGGACAAACCAAGCCAAGGCACGAGTTACTCGGCCATGGCACGGTGAAACCAAGCCAAAGCACGAGGTACTCGGCCATGCAAGGTGAAACCAAGCCAAGGCACGAGGTACTCGGCCATGGCACGGTGAAACCAAGCCATGGCACGAGGTACTGGATGCCATGGCACGGTGTCACCAAGCCATGGCACGAGGTACTCGATGCCATGGCACGGTGTCACCAAGCCATGGCACGAGGTACTCGAAGCCATGGCACGGTGAAACCAAGCCATGGCACGAGGTACTCGAGCCATGCACGGTGAAACCAAGCCAAGGCAAGAGGTACTCGGCCATGCTCGGTGAAACCAAGCCAAGGCACGAGGTACTCGGCCGAGGCACGGTGAAACCAAGCCATGGCACGAGGTACTCAAAGCCATGGCACGGTAAAACCAAGCCATGGCACGAGGTACGGATGCCATGGGACGGTGAAACCAAGCCATGGCACGAGGTACTCGAAGCCATGGCACGGTGAAACCAAGCCAAGGCACGAGGTACTCGGCCATGCACGGTGAAACCAAGCCAAGGCACGAGGTACTCGGCCATGCTCGGTGAAACCAAGCCAAGGCACGAGGTACTCGGCCATGGCACGGTGAAACCAAGCCATGGCACGAGGTACTCGAAGCCATGGCACGGTGAAACCAAGCCATGGCACGAGGTACTCGAAGCCATGGCACGGTGAAACCAAGCCATGGCACGAGGTACTCGAAGCCATGGCACGGTGAAACCAAGCCAAGGCACGAGGTACTCGGCCATGCACGGTGAAACCAAGCCAAGGCACGAGGTACTCGGCCATGCACGGTGAAACCAAGCCAAGGCACGAGGTACTCGAAGCCATGGCACGGTGAAACCAAGCCATGGCACGAGGTACTCGAACATGGCACGTGAAACCAAGCATGGCACGAGGTACTCGAGCCATGGCACGGTGAAACCAAGCCAAGGCACGATGAACGGGCTACGATCACGGGACGGGGCACGCTTGCGGGCAACGAGGGCCGATCTAGGCATGCCATGGCACGGTGAAACCAAGCCATGGCACGAGGTACTGGAAGCCATGGCACGATGAAACCAGGCCATGGCACGAGGAACGAGCGACGATCACGGGACGGGGCACGCTTGCGGGCAATGAGGGCCGATCTAGGCACGAGTTACTCGGCCATGGCACGGTGAAACCAAGCCATGGCACGAGGTACTGGAAGCCATGGCACGGTGAAACCAGGCCATGGCATGAGGAACGGGTCACGGGACGGGGCACGCTTACGGGCAACGAGGGACGATCTAGGCAACGGGGCACGCGTGCTGGGCTTGGTATGCAAGGCGGACGTCCTACCTTATGCTACCAGGGCCTATGGCTTGGTCGGCCACAGGTCGGGGGGGAGCAGACCCAATGGTCCCCCTTATATACCCTTATGAACAAAAAGCTAAGTGACAGGAAGAAACATTGGTTTTTCCATCTATCATAATTTTTGAAAACCCAAGCAAACGGACTCCGTTTGGGACGAAACTTTGCATGGTGCTCCTTGGACATATGTTAGGAGGATCCATGCCGAAAAATTCGGTGTGCGGGGTCGGGAGGGCCCCCGGGGCCGGCGTTGGACTTTTCGCGACGGTTCGGACCAAATTTTGGAAACCGGCTCAAACGGACTCCGTTTTGAACGAAACTTTGCGTGGTGCTCCGTGAACATGTATTAGGAGGATCCGGGCAGGAAAATCCGGTTTTCGGGGTCGGGATTTTACCGGGCCCGGGGTTGGACGTGTCGGGACGGCTTTTGAGGCATGTAACTTGGAAACCGGCTCAAACGGACTCCGTTTTGGACGAAACTTTGCGTGGTGCTC
>JARYMX010000313.1:0-34390 GCA_030169165.1 Centaurea solstitialis | reverse complement strand
AGTTGAGACAAGACCGTATGATCTGAAGACGATAAAAGGTCGAGGCTTTTGTGGTTTGATCCGTTGGGTTGTTGTATTCTTCGGAATGATCGCCCAGATACCCATTATTATTCCAGTTGGATGGTGGAGATAGGCCTGCAAATTCATCCATGAGTTGTTGTTGACGATAGCGGTCAACCCTAATCATTTCGGCCTCAAAGTCCAACTCTCGACCGTTTGGGGTCGTCTTAAACCTGCTACTGAGAGCCTTCAGGTTGGGGATGGCTGATTCGACCACATAGGCCCACCTCGAGGAGATGAAGCCCCGGGGAGTTATTGGCGGGGTGGAACTCGGAGGTATCATAATCGATGGAGCACCAAGAGAAAACGGACTTATCGATGAAATATCCGACAGTTTAAGGGACATCGATCGGGGAGAAAGTACGGCAGAACCAGTTGAAGGATGCAGCGGGCGAAGCTCTTCGACTTTGTGAGCAAAAAAGCATACTTTTCTGCTACAGCCGACCTCGTCTTTACACAGACGAGTTCGATACTGTGCAGGATGAAGCCAACACTCGAAGATTCCCATGAGCATATTCACAAGCATCTCCGTGGCGGCAAGATCCTTTTCGAAACTCAGGGCAAGGGACGCAGCTGTAATGGTACTTTCGAGGGTCTCGCCTTCTAGCGTTCTCGCCCGGATGAACAAACGGGCATTCGGTCCAATCGTGAGAATAAGCTCTCGAGCACGGCTTGATCTTGAAAGTATACATCCTAAACTCATCCGTGCTGTATATCCCGTTTTTCATGTCCGGCAGAGAGAGGTCGACCGGATACTCTTTCTTCTCGGTTCCTTCACGGTACGAAACCGAATTAGTGACATCTTTGTGCTCGTCACCATGGATATGAACTCGATCATCGGTCAGTTCGGTCAGTTCACTTAACGAATACAATTCTTCGCTATCAGAGCAACCACTAAGCATAAGCTCCAAATATTTCCTCTTTGAATTGAAACAACCACCAAAAACCAGAGGAATCAAGTCAACCGGTCGGTTTCCATTAACATCAACGGAATTAATATCCGCAGAAGCATCAATCAAAAGCTTTACAACCTCAATCGACGAACTAGAACCACCGGAAACCGCCATATGCAAAGCAGTTACCTTATCAGAACCACATGCTTTGTTAACATCAACACGATTCAATCCGAGAATAAACTTCAAAACCTGTTTGCTAGCAAACACGGAGGCAATCATAAGCGGAGTTCTCTCCTCGAGACTCATCTTCTTCGAACCCACCGATCTACCGTACCACAAACCGGAATCATCAACATCATAACCTTCCTCTTCAACCGCTAACCTAAATCCTTCCAAATCATCCGCAGCCGCTAACTCGAGCAAAATTGCGATATTACTAAGCTTCTGACCATGGCTATGACCGACAACCAAATCGCTGGTACACATACTCACCGTGAAATCACGATCAAAGTCCCTTCCTACGAAATAATACACTAAAAATTAGGGTAAATTACATGTTTTCAATCATCAAAACATTCAAAAACCCTAAAGCACAAATAGCATATCTGCATAAACGATTCAGAACTGAAATTTAACCTAACTACCAAATTCAGTCTATTTTCTATGCAATTTTCTATGCAAATCGATATAAACTCCATTAACACACTAAAAAAATCAAATTCATAACAAATCAACAGATAGTTTCATACTTTGAGTAAAAAAAAGTGTAAACTGAAGATGATTTCAAAACTGAAATTAACCTCAATCGATCACAAAACAAACAAATTCAGTCTATTTTTCTATGCAAAATCGATATAAAAACTCCATAAAAACTGAAATTATAAAAAATCAAATTCACAACAAATCAACTGAAGATGATTTCAAAACTGAAATTATATTTGTTCTATGCAAGTTGATATAAACTCCATAAGAACTACAAAATCAAAACACTAGAAAAAATCAAATTTCACAAAAAAAAAATCAAAATCAACAAATAATTTCATACCTTGAAGTCAAAAAATAAGTGTAAAGACTGAGAAGATGAATTTTGTGGATGTTTTTGGAGTCAGAAAAGAAGAACTCAAAAAGCCTCTTTGTTGATGATTTTTTCCATCTTATTATTTTGATTTCCCTCCCAAATGAAAGTGAAATTGCAAATGCAAATGCAAATGCAAATGAAATGCAGATTTAATTCAAATTTGGTATTTTAGCTTTTTTTTCTTCCGGCCCACAAAATTGGAAAATTCTAGAATCAAAAGCGAACCGGCTCCTATTCGTTACATCATGACACGTGTCGTATCATTGTCGATATTATCTTTTTCACCGGCCACCGGCTGAATAATATTCTCTCTACGTCGCTTTTAATAATATGTATTTATGGAAATTCTTTTAATAACAAAAGTTAAGTAGAGACATAATAAAAGCATTTTAAATTGATGTGTATTATATTAGATTAAAAAATTAGTGTTAAGATAATGAATTTTAATCTTTTTGAATAAGATCTAGGGGGCATGTTTTGTTGTTAATTAATTTATATGTCGAATTTGTTATAAAGAATAGTTTTTACATGGTCATAGGTTGGGGGTTGGGTTTGGGGGTTATTTATTTATTTTTTAATGGTTTTATTAAGAGATGTATTTGAATTGTTAAGAGGTTAATTTTGTTTACGAAAAGTGAATTATCTCTTAGATTGTGTTTGGCAAAACTAAGCTAGTTTATAAGTTGGTTCGTCCAAACATGTATCATAAAAGCTAGCTTTTTTTTAAAATGCTACTTTAAGTAGCTTTTGTAGTTTTTTTCCAATTATACGTTTATTAATATTAATTATTAAATTCAAAGATACTTTTTTTAGTCATTTTACATATTCATAAGCTAGTTTTTGCCAAACATGATTTGTTAATAAGCTAGCTTATCAGTTATCAACTAGCTATCAGCTAGTTTGCCAAACATAGCCTTAAGGGTTCCAAAACCCTCAGAATGATTTTGTATCGTTGACGTCTTTTAACCATTCAGAGCCATGATTTCATTCCAACAATTATCAAACCATCATATTTCATTTTGCACCATATCATAAAAGTCTCTTAATCATTCTGACCTCTTAATCATTCAAACCACTTAATTATCCAGCACCAAACCATCCGGTAACTGTCAAACAACCCCTTATTTTATTAAAATGCTAGTTAACGGGTAGGTTCACATGAGACCAAATTGTTTTCGTGAGACTAGTAAAACCTAAATTTTACACTTAAAATTCACAATAAAAATTGTGAATGTAAAAAAAATGAACCTTCACATAAAAAACGCGATAAAAGTTACCTTCACAATGTTCTATTGTGAAGTTTCAAATGTAGAATTTTAATCTCACCGATCTTATGAAAACAGTCTCGTCACACGTGATCCCAAATTTGCTAGTTAAAAATTTTAGGGTAAATTACAAATTTGGTCCCTGAACTTTGCAAAAAATTACGGTGGAGGTCCCTGCAGTTTCAATTTCATGAATTGGGTCCCTGAACTTTTAATTTGGTTATGAATTGGGTCCCTGAATTTAACGCCCGTTAAATAGCTCTGTTAAGACAGGGGTATTTTAGTAATTTATACTAATTTGTAATTTAGTTCAAACAATAGGGACCAAATTTGTAAATTATTCATCTTCTTCAATCCATTTTCTTCAACCCCATCTTCTTCGACCTCCTCACAACCACCACCACCACTCCTTCATCCTCTCCACAACCACCACTACCTCCTACTCATATCTGGAGTAAAGAACAACCACCACCACCACTCCTTCATCCTCCCCACAACCACCACCACCTACTGCTGCTCCACCACCGCCACCCACTGGAAGAGATTGGATCTGGAATCCCGTCACCGTCATCGTCGCTGGCCACCATCGTTGCCTTCATCTGCAACCACCACCACCACCCACTGTCGCTCGACCGCCACCACCCACAAGTGAAACGAAGAAGTCATCGACGAAGTCGTGGTAGGGGAAACGAAGGAGTCGTCGATCGGAGAAGTCGTCACCACCACCCACTGTCCGGAGAAGTCGTCGATCGGAAACCAGTGGTGGTAGGGGAAACGAAGAAGTCGCCGGCGACGGTGGTTTTCAGATCTGGAGGCAGTTGTGGTTTTCAGATATGGAAATGGTGGTCTCAGATCTGAAGGCGGCGACGATGGTCTCAAGTTGAAGTGGTATCGTATTAGGTTGTGGGTGTTGGTGGTGGTGGTGGTATTAGGTTGTGGGTGTTGGTGATTGTTGTGGTGGTTATGGGTGTTGATGGTGGTGGTGGTATTAGATTGTGGGTGTTTGTGGTTGTTGTTGTGGTGGTGGTGGTGGTGGTGGTGGTAGTGGTGGTAGTTAGAGGTGCACAAAATAACTGAATAACCAAAAAATCGAAAAAAATAACCGAAACTGGTTTTAAAATAACCGGTTACAATTTTAACCGAACAGGTTATTTTTTTAACCGGTTTTCTAACTGGTTATAAATTTTGAGAATTTTTATGTAATTACCGGTTTTTTAACTGGTTTTTAACCGGTTTTTTATTAACTGGTTTTTTAACCGGTTTTTAACTGGTTATTTTCAATATACTAAAATATTAAGAAATATACTGTTGTGGCCAAGGGAGATCAAACCCAGGTCACTTGGGTGACATGTGGGGTGATGGTCATGCCGAAGCTCCGTTCTAGTGTTCTCTTTTAATTAATATTATTGTAATTTGTAATCCAAAAATTTGAACTTATATATATATATATATATATATGCATTTTTATTTGGAATTATATGTATTTCTATTTGAAATTATATTTATAATATTTTTATAGTAATGGTTGGTAATGGTAATTGGTAATTTGGTATAATGGTATTTATATAATTATATGTATTGTTTTTATTATATTTATATTTATATATATTTGTATAATTATATTAAATATAATTATTATATAATTATAAAATTAAATAAACAAAACAACTAAACAAAAAAAAGCCCAAAAAATCAGATTTTTAACCCAAGCCCAAAAAAAAACCCCAACAAAACAGGTTTTTTTCTAACCGTTTTTTTTCCTAACCGGTTATTACTCTAACCTAACCGGTTGCAAGTAGTATTGTATTCGAGGTCCATAACCGGTTACATGTTCGCTCGGTTTTTTCCCTAACCGGGTTTTTCCTAACTGGTTTTTTTCCTAACCGGTTTTGAAATAACCGGTTAAGCTATTTAACCGGTCGTGTGCACCTCTAGTGGTAGTGATGGTGGTTGTGGGTTGAAGGTGGTGGTGGTGGGTATTGGTGGTATTAGGTTGAAGAAGTTGGTGATGGTGATGGGTATTGGTGGTATTGGGTTAAAGATAGTGTTGGTGGTGGTGGTGGGGGTGTTAGTGGTGGTGGTGAAGGTGGTGTTGGGTTGAAGAAGGTGGTAGTAGAGGTGGGAAGTGGTATTAGGTTGAAGAAGATGGTAAAAAATAAATAGAAAATAAAAGAAAATTAGTGTAAATAACTAAAATACCCCTGCCTTAACAGAGCTGTTTAACGGGCGTTAAATTCAGGGACCCAATTCATAACCAAATTAAAAGTTCAGGGACCCAATTCATGAAATTGAAACTGCAGGGACCTCCACCGTAATTTTTTGCAAAGTTCAGAGACCAAATTTGTAATTTACCCAAAATTTTATAAATATATAAATTAGTATAAATAATAATTATAAATCGTAAACTAATATCAATATTAGTTATAAATTAATAGTTAACATCGATATTGATTATATATGTGTAACACCAAGATTGTAAACCATATTTTTATTATTATTATTTTTTTTAAACAACTTATATTAAAGAAAAATACCCAAGAAAAACCATTCGTTTAATCATTCATAAATCTCCTAAAATCAATAATTAAGTAAACCATCAATAATTAATCGAAATGCCGTTGCCAGAATCGTCAAGCCGGAGCCTTGCCTTTATCCACGCTCGAACTAGCACCTAAAAAAAAAGGTAACGTGGGGTAAGCACAACCGCTTAGTGAGTAAGTATCACATACGACATATTACAACAAGATATACATATATAAACCACATAATATCACATTAGACGGTTTCCCGCTCTTCGGACCGCCTCGCAGTCCGGCCTTAGTGGTTACCCACCCTTCGGATCGTCCCACGACCCGGCCCTAGTGGTTACCCACTCTTCGGATCGTCCCACGACCCGGCCTCATCAACACATCATTATACATACATATATGCAGGCTATAACACGACGCACGTAAAGCCCACTCACCTCGAACCACGATAAGCACGTGCAAATAACGTGTTCCGGACACAAGATCAAACCACACTACGATCTACAAATTTCCATCAAAATTACTACTATTATCTACTACCGTCCCTTTAAATTTGGTAAACTCAACTACGTGGAACATCTCTAGCTTACAGGTAACTAAAACGGTGTCACGACGATGCACGGGTCTAAACCCGGTTGTCGGTTTGACCCGCTAAACCGCTGTCGGACAGCCGTGGCTTACCGGACAGCTACCCCCCAACGGCAGCAGCGACGAGAACCCGCCAAGACCACTGGACACCACATCAACGGCAGCAGCAACGAGTCCCGCTGCCACCGCCGGACTTAACCCAACAAGACAGCAGCGGCAGTGGTGGGTGACCACCACCACCGCCTGCCGAAAACATAACCAACGGCGGCAGTAGCAGGTTGCTACCGCCGCCGGCCACCACAAAAAAATCAACGGCAGCAACAGCAGTTACGCCGCCGTTGCGTCCCTTTGTTGATCAACAGCAGCAGCGGCGGTATTCAACCACCACTGCCGGTCACCAAACAACAACGCCATGGCTGCAGCAGCGGTTTACACCGCCACCGCCACCAATCGACACAACAACAGCAACCGGCATCAACCGCCGGCGCCAGCCAAGGAGAACGACAGTAGCAACAGCCAAAGCACCGCCACTGCCGGTCGTCTCCATCGCAACAGTGGTCAGAGCATCGCCGGCCAAGGGCGACGGCCACCACCCCCTTACTGCTCTCCGATTAACCCAAGATTAACTCCATCACTATGGTTTCCCGACGATGATCGCATCTAAAATCTACGAGAGCTAAACGATAAGAGAAAAAACATAGAGATTACCTTCACGAATGCTCTCTCGAATCCCTTATCCCCTAATCTCTCTTCTTTCCCGACTCTCTTTCTCTCGATTTTTGCTATCCTCCCATCTTTCTCGTTCTATACATATATATATATATATTTTCCCCCCTTTAACTTTTTCTCCAAGTCACACTTAAGAAATCTGATAATTATAGTACCCCCTCCCCCTCATTTTATTTTATTTTACTTGTGGGCTAAAACCTTTCCTACTTGGGTCCCAATTGAAACTCTAAATAAGGCCCAATACTAACATCTACTAAATTAATTTAAATAAACCAAAGACAACAAAGAAACCGAACATCACGCACGAACTAAAAACGTTTACAGGTTTTGAGACGTTACAATATGTAACACCCAAAAGCCCAAACCTATAGGCTGGCCCAATAACTTCGAGTCCAACTAAAAACCATGGTGGAAGTTATTGGTAGCCTATGACTTAAGGCTTATAAGGAGGTCACAACTTCTACTCTCTACCTATGTGGGACGGGTTGTTACAAACTCCCCCACTTGAACTCCTGACGTCCTCGTCAGGCCTGCCCAGAATCTTTTCTCCTTATCCTCTGCGATGTGGGATTCGCCTAAGATCTTACCAACATCCCTGCCCAGAATCTTTTCTCCTTATCATCAGCGATGTGGGATTCGCCTAAGATCTTACCAACATCCCCTCTCGAGGACTCATCATACCTGATGAGGTTTGCCCCACCATCCCGGTGGTACAAGGATCGGCTCTGATACCATTATGTAACACCCCAAAGCCCAAAGCTATAGGCTGGCCCAATAACTTCGAGTCCAACTAAAAACCATGGTGGAAGTTATTGGTATCCTATGACTTAAGGCTTATAAGGAGGTCACAACTTCTACTAATATATTAACAAGTAATGTTAGTTTTTAGCTATTAATGAATGGCAGTAATAAATTATTCTGGATTATTGCATGTCCTATTGTTTTTATTAGTATTATTTAAGGGATTGAATCAGTCAATAAAACAGATTTAGTTGTTTTCAATTTGAATTGGCTGGGGACAAATTTGTATATATAGTGTTTATTTGAAATTGTCAATTTTCTTGAACTTTATGTTTAACTAGTTATTTAAGAGTTCGGGATTTGCGCCGAGTAATAAACTATGATAAATTTTTTCATTTATATGAAACATAAAGTTTGTACATGTGTTATCATACGAAAAGTTTAATAAAATAAATAAAAAGATTTAAGAAATCAATAAATAAAAAAAATACTAATTTTAAGAGATTTTAATAAACTTTGGAAAAAATATATATCTATAGTTAAATGAAATTATTTGATTATTTTTTTATTAAAGTTATAATAGTTTATATTTAACTAATAAAACAGTATCTCTTAATAAAATAAATAAAGTAAAAAGTAAAGAAATGTGAGTTTTGTAATTTGAGAAAAAAATATAAAGATGATCTACTATAAAGACCAATAAGTAATATAATCAAAAAAAAATTTGGATGAGTTAACCTAGTAAATTAACAAACTTGGATGGAATGATGAAACTAGAATGGAAAAAAGAAAGTTTATAAAAATCAATGACTAAAAGTATTATATATATATATATATATAACTACAGGGACTAAAAGTTGTATATAACTCTAAGAGTATTGTGATGAAAAAAAAAAGATTATAAAAATCAAAGACTAAAAGTATTATATATATCAAACTACAAGGACTAAAGTTGTACATAACTATAAGAGTATTGTTCGTCTGTCTGTAAATTATTATATAGAGTTAATTACATATTTGATCCCTATGGTTTGGTGGTTTTAACACTCTGGGTCCCTCGATTGAAATAATTATGGATTGTGTCCCTATGGTATGCGTTTTATAACGCTCTAGGTCCCAGATTTGGATGCCGTCCAAAATGGCTCTGTTAGACCCATCATGTGCAAGGCACATGATGGGTATTTTGGTCTTTTTAGCTTATTTTGTAGAGTAAATTGCAGATTTGGTCCTTAAGGTTTATCAAAAATTATAAACTTGATACCTTAACTTCATTTACTAATTTATAATTAATTTTTTTTCTTTCTTTAGATCTTCATCATCTTAGTTTTATATGCAAGAACAATTCAACAACTCATAAGAAACCTTAAATCAAACATCATAAAAAACCCTAATCAGATCCCTATTCAAAAACCTAATCAAGCCTAAATTATTGGGATTAACACTTGTAACACCCCAAAAATTGGAGTAAACAAAAACCTTCATTTACGAAAGGTGATAGTACAATTATACGCCAAAGCGTGAGCTCTTCCCAAAACAGGGGTATAATAGTAGTGTATAATTACAATGTTTGTAATCTAAATAAATAATGTGACAACCATCTAGTCTCAATCCTATCTAGGAAAAAGACTACAAAAAGGGTTGTCAATCTGTCAATGCCTGCGCGGTCTAAAGGACCGGTCTCTTCACACTTTCCCCAAAGCTCACTCTAAATCCCGGCACCTACTTAGGAACGGCGTCCCTTGTACCTGAGAGACACATCGACACCAAGCAAGTGTTAGGCTAAAGGAGCCTTGTGAGTTGTATCAAATAAGCATCATACATATAAAAACATGTTAAGCCATATAGGATATACGAAAGTGTATCAACAACAAAATGCACCATGTTAAACCGGTTTATCTTTTATCTTTGAAAACCGTGGGAGCGACCCACTTTCACCAGGCAAGTTACACCTCAGAGTCGAGACACCACGTTGCCATCCTCCTACGAAGACTCCAATAGGCAACCTCAGAGGCCAGGCACATATAACGCCCTTATTTCGAAAACAGTTTTAGAATTTACTAATTAAACAATAACCTACATTATTACAAATTTAAAGGAAATAAGCATAAAAGGTTTAATGAATGTGACCAAATAAGTTATTACAGTCATCCCAAATTACTAAGTGATTGTTTCAAGAAATAAAACGAATATGCTGAAACCATCGGAACCGTCTACGCCGCTAGCCACACATCGTAGCTTTACCCTTGTCTACCCCTGAGCCCGAACCTGGAAAAAGGGAAACAACTAAGGGTTAAGCAAAGCTTAGTGAGTTAGCGCTACTTATACACTACCTCGCCATATAGGCATCTACCGTGATGGTGCCATCTCATATATCAACAATAATCATATATATCAATCCAAAATAATAAACCAATCAATCAATACAATTCTCATGAGAACAATTAAATAGTTCCGCCTGCTTAGGACACGGATCTTCCCCCACAACTCATCAAGGGCATGTGGTTCCCTTTATCTCGCCTGCTTAGGACGCGAGTCCGCCCCCACAACTCATCAAGGGCATGTGGTTCCCTCTCACACACAAACACAATACATACATACATAACGAACCAGAGTACAGGTAGTGTAACTCACCTGATACGCGCAATACAATAAACACAACGAGCACGAGCTTTCACGGTAATTAAATCAGCGAATCTGTAATTTGTTTAACAATTTAACCAGTAAGAGATTTCCTGCCAAACCCACAAGTCTAAGCTAGTCCACAATTTCTAACGCTAACCGTCAAGAAAACGAGTGATAACTATTCGAACCGTACCAACTCACGAGTCTGACAACTCATCAACTCGTTCCACCGCCGATAACCGCTGCCTGACAGCAGCAGCCGGTCGCCGCCACGACCCTGCCGGCAGCAGCCACGCGCCGCCAGCAGCAGCCACGCGCCACCGGCAGCAACCGCGCGCCGCCAACGTGACAACTCGGCCAACAGCCGGCTTCCAACGGTTGTCGACCGCTGCCTAAACACCTCTGCCGCCGGCCCTTGCCGGAGTAACGAGGCCACCGATACACCTGACGCCGCCGCCGTTCACCGAGACGCCAACGGACGAAAACAGCCAAGGCCGTCATGCCGCGTCTTGAACGCACCATACAGCAGCAAGAGGTGTCTCCACCGTCACCGGTCGAGACCGGCGACCGAGACCACCGTTGCCACTCAACCAAATACACACACCCACCATCCTAGCGGCGGCCGCTGCCGTCCCTGAAATCCACTCACCGGCGCACAACCCCCACCATCGCCGGCCGCCTAGGGCGGTCCAAGCTACGTCGGCGCACCACCGCGACAACGTAGCAGCGGCTATCGCCGGCCAAGGCCGGCGACCCCGTTCTCCACCGTCGACGGCCACGAAACCAAAAACCGAAAAGAAAACTAACCCAAAGGAGATCGAGCGGTTTACCTTGCTAAGACACCGACCCTCCCTCGAAAACCTTCTTTTTTCCTCCGGCGTGCTAACTCCGGCGACTTCTCTCCGGCGGGATTCCTCTCTCTCACTGAACTCCTCCTCTCTTCTCTTTTCTCTCTCTCTCTCTCTAACTTTTCTTGAAAGAAATCTGATTACCTAACTACCTAGCCCATACTCCCAAGATATAGGCTACTTTAAGCCTATCCAATCCCTATCTCAACTCTTTTAAATATAATAGATAAAGCCAAACCAAAGAAAAAGTTATCTACCCATTTAAAAGAATCTGAAACAATTATTTTAGGTAAATAGATAAAATAAAATAAATAATAAGGAAACTAAAAACCATCTTATATTAGCCACTAATAAATAAATAAAGATAAACGGGGTGTTACAACTCTCCCCCACTTATCCGGATTTCGTCCCCGAAATCAATCTGAGAAGAGTTCCGGGTAACGCTCCCTCATCTCCGCCTCTGGCTCCCAGGTCCATTCGGAACCTCTCCGATGCTGCCACTGCACCTTCATGATCCCGATTTCCTTGCTTCTCAGCTTCTTTACCTTCCGTTCTAACACTGCGACTGGCCTCTCAATGTAATTCAAGCTCTCATCAACTTGAATGTCATCTAAAGGCACGTGCGCTGTCTCATCCGCCAAGCACTTTCGCAGCTGAGATACGTGGAACGTATCGTGAATCTGGCCTAATACTTCTGGTAGCTCCAACCGATAGGCCACCTTTCCAACACGAGCAAGGACCGTGAATGGTCCAATGTAACGAGGCCCAAGCTTGCCTCTCTTGCGGAACCGGATTACTCCTTTCCAGGGTGAAACCTTCAGCAAAACCCGATCACCCACCTGGAACTCTAGATCCGATCTCCGCTTGTCCGCGTAGCTCTTCTGTCTACTCTGTGCTGTCCGCAACCGCTCTCTAATCCTCTGGATGTGCTCGGTAGTCTGCTGAACCACCTCCGTGCTCCCGAGAACACGCTGACCGACCTCACCCCAACAGATTGGGGTTCGACATCTCCTCCCGTACAGCATCTCATACGGTGGCATCCCGATACTCGCGTGATAACTGTTGTTATACGAAAACTCCGCCAATGGCAGGTACGTATCCCAACTACCTCCGAAGTCCAATACACACGCTCGGAGCATGTCCTCAAGCGTCTGGATCGTACGCTCACTCTGGCCGTCTGTCTGCGGATGATAAGCCGTACTAAAAAGCAATTTGGTACCCATGTCAGCATGAAAACGCTCCCAGAACCGAGAGGTAAAACGGGTGTCTCGGTCGGAGATGATTGACACCGGCACCCCGTGCCTCCTTACCACCTCTTTCACATATAACTCCGCCAACTGCTCTGACGTGTAGCTCTCCCGAATGGCTAAGAAATGCGCGCTCTTAGTCAATCGGTCCACAATAACCCAGATCGCATCAAACTTCCGCGGTGTCCTTGGCAGCTTGGTGATCAAGTCCATGGTAATATTTTCCCACTTCCAAACTGGGATCTCTAACGGCTGCAACTTACCATGTGGCTTTTGGTGCTCAGCCTTGACCTTTAGGCAGGTCAAGCAAGACTCCACATAACGGGCCACCTCCCGTCTCATTCCCGACCACCAATAATCCGCTCGCAGATCTCTGTACATCTTAGTAGCCCCGGGATGTATAGAAAATTTAGATTTGTGTGCTTCCTCTAGCAGTGCCTGACGAGCACCACCCGCAAGAGGAACCCACACTCGATCATGCCTCGTCAGAAACCCCCTACTATCTCGAACCATCAGGGATAACTGACCTCTAACTCGTTCCTTGTTCTGATTCTCGCTCTGACTGGCCTCCTCCTGAGCCTGACGAATCAAATCCAAGAACGAGTTCGTCACGGCCATCTTCAGATGTGCAATCCGAAGTGGTGCATGAGCCGTCTTCCTGCTCAACGCATCTGCTACTACGTTCGCTTTACCTGGGTGGTAAAGTATCTTGCAGTCGTAATCCTTAACTACATCGAGCCAGCGCCGCTGCCGCATATTCAGATTTGGCTGGTCCAAGAAATACCTCAAGCTGCGGTGATCTGTGTAGATGGTACACCTCACCCCGTACAGGTAGTGTCTCCAAATTTTCAGCGCGAAAACCACCGCTGCGAGCTCAAGATCGTGCGTAGGGTAGTTAGCTTCGTGAGGCTTCAACTGCCTCGACGCGTAAGCAATTACCCGGCCTTTCTGCATCAGAACACACCCCAGGCCGAGATGTGATGCATCGCAATACACCGTCATGTCCTCTACGCCCTCGGGTAGCGCCAGAACCGGTGCCTCACATAACCTCTGCTTCAGCGTCTCGAACGCCTGCTGCTGATCTGGACCCCAAACATACTGCTCACTCTTCTTTGTCAGTCTCGTCAACGGAACTGCGATCCGAGAGAAATCCTGGATGAAACGTCGATAATACCCCGCCAGACCCAGGAAACTTCGGATCTCGCTAGGAGTCTTCGGAACTTCCCAGCTCATTACTGCGTCTATCTTTGACGGATCCACTTTAATCCCTTCCCGGTTTACAAGGTGTCCCAGAAACTGGACCTCCTGTAACCAGAAGGCGCACTTCGAGAATTTCGCGTAAAGCTGCTCTCTCCGCAACACCTCCAGCACCTCGCACAAATGAGTAACATGCTCCTCCTTGGTTTTCGAATAAATCAGAATATCGTCGATAAAAACAATTACTGATCTATCCAGCATCGGTCGACAGACCCGATTCATCAGGTCCATAAATGCAGCTGGGGCGTTGGTAAGACCGAAGGGCATCACCAAGAACTCATAATGCCCATACCGGGTCCTGAAGGCGGTTTTGTGCACATCCGCCTCTTTCACCTTAAGCTGGTGATAACCCGATCGCAGATCGATCTTAGAAAACCAAGCTGCCCCTTGGAGCTGATCAAAAAGGTCATCAATTCTAGGCAATGGATACCTATTCTTGATAGTCACCTTATTGAGCTCCCGATAATCGACACACATCCGATGACTGCCGTCCTTCTTTTTCACGAACAAGATAGGCGCACCCCACGGCGAGCTACTCGGACGGATAAATCCCTTCTCCGATAGCTCCTGCAACTGGCTAGATAGCTCCTGCAACTCGGGTGGCGCTAGACGATACGGAGTCCTTGCAACTGGGGCCGCTCCGGGCACGAGATCAATCCCGAACTCAATCTGCCTGTCCGGCGGAATGCCCGGTAGGTCCTCCGGGAAAACGTCGGGGTACTCGCTAACCACCGGTACATCTGCAACTGACGGCTTCTGCTCCTCCGCCTGATCGATCACTGCATAAGCCAGATAGCCCTCACACCCTCGCTGCAACCACCTTCTCGCCTTCGCGACAGAACAAAAAGCTAGCTGCTTCCGCCGCCCCTTGCCGTACACGATAAGCTCTCCCCCAATCGGGTCCTGGATACGAACCAGCTGACCCGCGTAGTCCACCGTACCTCCGTTTCAAAACATCCAATCTACCCCCGCTATTACGTCGATTCCGTTCATAGGGATAGGTATCAGGTCAATGGAGAAGGTCACCCCATGAATCACTATAACACAGTCCCGATAGACATCTTCACACACACGCACCTCCTCGGCTGCTACGTCTACCGCAATAGGACTGGCTAGCTTGCCTCGTTCTAGATGGAAGTCCTTACAAAAAGTACTAGACACAAAAGACCAGGTGGCTCCAGAATCAAAAAGAACCAACGCAGGTCTCGCGTTCACAGGGAAAATGCCTAGATTATACATTACAAGCTTTAACAACGCATACAAGACACATGCACAACCCTAAGCTAACAGTTATGATCACATCGAAGTAGTATTAAAACAAATTAACTATGCGATAATTACTTTAGTACCTGTGACTACGTCTGGTGCTGCCTGTGCCTCCTCGGCTGTCATCTGGAAGGCTCTCCCACGGGTAGTCGCAGACCCTGCCGTCTTCCCTGAAGAGCCGTCAGTGATCCTCAAAGTAGCAGGGGCTGGCGCCTTCACCTGCGCCTTAGCTGGTGTCTCGGCTAGCTTCGGACAGTTGGGCTTGATATGCCCCGGCTGAAAACAGTTAAAGCAGACCCTTGGAGGAACTCCGCACTCCTGCTCTTGTGGCCCGGCTTGCCACACTTATAACACACCGGCTCAGGTAGCCGGTACTCTCCTTGGTGATTCCTCCCACACTTGGGACATCCCGAGTAGACCTTCCTGCCATCTGTCCGCTGCCCTTTGAACTTCCTTGCTGGCACCAACGACTGCTCCGCCTTCCTCTTCCCCTGCTGCAGCTCCTCGAGAAACAGTTCCCGATTTCGCGCCGCCTCTACCATGGCATTAAAGCTCGTGCATGTAGTTGTGCTCACAAACTCTCTGATCTCGGGCTTCAGTACCCCAAGGTAACGATACATCCTCATCGTTTCATTTCCCACATAATCAGGACAAAACAGCGCCTTCTCCAGGAACTGGTCGGTGATCTCATTCACCGACTTGGTCGTCTGCTTCAGGTTCAGAAACTCGGCAATGATTCTCTCTCGCTCAACCCGCGGAGAGAATTGCTCCTCAAACAGCACCTTAAACGCATCCCAAGTCATAGTCGTGATCTGCTCCTCAGTATGGCTCTTCAGTATCAGCCCCCACCAGTCTTTCCCGGCATCACGCAAAAGATTCGCAGCAATGAACACCTTCATCCCTTCCGGGCAGCTGCAAGTCCGGAAAGCGCCCTCAACCGCTGCGATCCAACGGTGACATGCGACAGGGTCCTTCCGACCCTCGTAATGTGGCGGCTGACACGCCATAAAATCCTTAAACGTACTAGCCCTGCTCTGGGCCTGGCTGTTGCTCCCGCTCGCGGAACCGCGTGCCGTAAAAGCTGCTTCCATCCTCTCGTCCATCGCCTGAAGTATCTCATCCTTCATCTGAGCAAACAGCCCAGGAAGGAGCTGCTGAAGCACCTCTTGGACCTCTGAACCGATGAGATCCCTGAGGTCTGGTTCCTCAGATCCAGTAGAGTTTCCTCGTCTAGTGGTCACCATGCTGAACGTTAAAGTAAAAGTTAAGCGCAGTTTTATTCAAGGTCACTCACTTAATCACAACTAGAGTGTCACTCGTAAGGCCTTAATGCTAGTCGCTAGTGTACATGCAACCCTAACGACCTTAAAGTCTCTAATCACAAGCAATTGCCCTACGACCATCACTTAGCTATCAACTGCCCAACCATCGTCCGTTGATTGTGACTCCCAGGACTTAACCAAATTCCCATTTACACAGGTGCTTATAGTAGTACTATTATTGGGCCCGTACTATCTATAATTACCTGATGGTGATAGACGGGTCGGGATCTCCAGGCACTAATCAGACAAGAACATGCCCAGCAATCCGTACCGGCTACCCATCGTGCTAACCGGATCTTGGTACTGTCCTCGACAATCAAATCTCTGGACTACAAGTACAATTACACACTTGCAAATAACACATATCATGTTATCACGAATTCATGCATATATATATATATATATATCCAGTCTACACATATTGGCACCACCATTATTTAATCTCAACCGCAAATAAATAAAGAAAATGCTACTCACCCCGATGTGAAGCCCTAGCCGACGGTTCCATTTCTACGAAAATTTTCTTTCCCAAAATAATTTAAAATAATTTAAATTTTGTAAAAAAAAATATCAAATATGTAAATTTTCAGTTTGAGTCCAACCACACACTTACTCACGAGTAAGTGTGCTGATTCTCTCAAACCTTTGCACTGATACCAAGTTATAACGCCCTTATTTCGAAAACAGTTTTAAATTTTACTAATTAAACAATAACCTACATTATTACAAATTTAAAGGAAATAAGCATAAAAGGTTTAATGAATGTGACCAAATAAGTTATTACAGTCATCCCAAATTACTAAGTGATTGTTTCAAGAAATAAAACGAATATGCTGAAACCATCGGAACCGTCTACGCCGCTAGCCACACATCGGAGCTTTACCCTTGTCTACCCCTGAGCCCGAACCTGGAAAAAGGGAAACAACTAAGGGTTAAGCAAAGCTTAGTGAGTTAGCGCTACTTATACACTACCTCGCCATATAGGCATCTACCGTGATGGTGCCATCTCATATATCAACAATAATCATATATATCAATCCAAAATAATAAACCAATCAATCAATACAATTCTCATGAGAACAATTAAATAGTTCCGCCTGCTTAGGACACGGATCTGCCCCCACAACTCATCAAGGGCATGTGGTTCCCTTTATCTCGCCTGCTTAGGACGCGAGTCCGCCCCCACAACTCATCAAGGGCATGTGGTTCCCTCTCACACACAAACACAATACATACATACATAACGAACCAGAGTACAGGTAGTGTAACTCACCTGATACGCGCAATACAATAAACACAACGAGCACGAGCTTTCACGGTAATTAAATCAGCGAATCTGTAATTTGTTTAACAATTTAACCAGTAAGAGATTTCCTGCCAAACCCACGAGTCTAAGCTAGTCCACAATTTCTAACGCTAACCGTCAAGAAAACGAGTGATAACTATTCGAACCGTACCAACTCACGAGTCTGACAACTCATCAACTCGTTCCACCGCCGATAACCGCTGCCTGACAGCAGCAGCCGGTCGCCGCCACGACCCCGTCGGCAGCAGCCACGCGCCGCCAGCAGCAGCCACGCGCCACCGGCAGCAACCGCGCGCCGCCAACGTGACAACTCGACCAACAGCCGGCTTCCAACGGTTGTCGACCGCTGCCTAAACACCTCTGCTGCCGGCCCTTGTCGGAGTAACGAGGCCACCGATACACCTGACGCCGCCGCCGTTCACCGAGACGCCAACGGACGAAAACAGCCAAGGCCGTCGTGCCGCGTCTTGAACGCACCATACAGCAGCAAGAGGTGTCTTCACCGTCACCGGTCGAGACCGGCGACCGAGACCACCGTTGCCACTCAACCAAATACACACACCCACCATCCTAGCGGCGGCCGCCGCCGTCCCTGAAATCCACTCACCGGCGCACAACCCCCACCATCGCCGGCCGCCTAGGGCGGTCCAAGCTACGCCGGCGCACCACCGCGACAACGCAGCAGCGGCTATCGCCGGCCAAGGCCGGCGACCACCGTTCTCCACCGTCGACGGCCACGAAACCAAAAACCGAAAAGAAAACTAACCCGAAGGAGATCGAGCGGTTTACCTTGCTAAGACACCGACCCTCCCTCGAAAAACTTCTTTTTTCCTCCGGCGTGCTAACTCCGGCGACTTCTCCGGCGGGATTCCTCTCTCTCACTGAACTCCTCCTCTCTTCTCTTTTCTCTTTCTCTCTAACTTTTCTTGAAAGAAATCTGATTACCTAACTACCTAGCCCATACTCCCAAGATATAGGCTACTTTAAGCCTATCCAATCCCTATCTCAACTCTTTTAAATATAATAGATAAAGCCAAACCAAAGAAAAAGTTATCTACCCATTTAAAAGAATCTGAAACAATTATTTTAGGTAAATAGATAAAATAAAATAAATAATAAGGAAACTAAAAACCATCTTATATTAGCCACTAATAAATAAATAAAGATAAACGGGGTGTTACAGCACATTCGCGGCCACACGAATGGCGAGGGACATAGGTGCACACCTTTTGACTAGTGCCACCCAAGACTGAGTCGTACTCGTGTAAACTTGAAAGTGCACACCTTTTGACTAGTGCCACTTTAAATCGATCTCATTTCAAAAACGGCCCAATGTACACCTTTTGACTAGTGTCACATTGTCCAATTATGTTTGCGTAAAAACATGGGTACTCACCTTTTGACTAGTGACATCCCGGTCCACTTTTTGACTAGTGGCCAATAGCATCCCACCTTTTGACTGGCGGTGGTCCATATCATTCAACCATTAATTCAAGTCTCAATATTTTCATTTACTTCATACAAGCCAACATGCTCGGAATTCAATTCCTTCGCATCATTTCGTGGCATACATAATAACACGTATCTTTCGCAAATACATTCATCACATATTCACATGGACATACCTCACGCATTCGTAGCATAAAATGATTTATTCCTTGTATACAACAATCCAAGTTAAGCCATACATAAGAGAATCATCACTTATTCATTTCATGGCAAATCCTAAACCTAGAAATTTAGGCATTTCATCCAAACACATATGTATCCACAAATATCGAGCAAGACGCGTAATATCAAACAAGATGATGTGCTCTCAGTTTTAACAAAACGATTTTAGCAACTCACCCCGGGCTTGTAAAGCCAAAAGCCCCAATTTTCACCAAAACCCTAGCTTAATGCTCGGGTGAACACCTAAACTGATAAGGAGTTAAAACCTTGGATTAGTTCTAGATCTACGACGTATAAAACTAGATCTATACTTCAAAAACCATGTAGAGAACTCACCTTGAGGGTTTACACCCAAAACCCCCAAATCCAAGATTTAGGTCAAAATATGTGAACAACCTAAAATCAAGCAAACCGAACCTTAGGTTAGTTTCATAACTCCTATTACATAGATTAACAAACCTCAAGTGGTTTAGATAAGCTTACCTAGCCAAATCTTGAGTAGAAAACCCTAGAACTTGAAGAACTCAAACCTAGCAACAATGGAGGTGGAAGGTGAGGTGAAGAAGATGAAGATGATGAAGATCAAACTTCCAAATCTTGCTACTTTAACTATCAATCCATTAATGGGATCTTGAAGAACTTGGAAAGGGGAGAATATAGGAAAAAGAATCAGCTCAAATGGTTTAGAAATGAGGAAGTTATGATAAAATGAAGAGAGAAGGGTATTTAACCTGTTCTTGATCTGACACAGCTCACAAAAGCCCAAAACAGCACTATGACAGCGCTTCTTAAGGTCTGAAACAGGCAACTGGAACGAAAGTCCAAAACGGCACTTTGACAGCGCTTTTAAGGTCCAAAATAGGCAACTGGAACGAAAATCCGTGATTTGATCCAAAATTCTAAATCCCATAATTTATCAAAGAACCATTATTACATCCGAAAATTACGGGTGTTACACACTCAGTGGCCCCTGGTTGCTCACCCCGGATTCGAACCCACCCAAGTTCGAATCCGGGGGTGAGCAACCAGGGGCCACTGAGTGTTAATGTTGATCCAGCTCTCCTAAGACCTGATGAAATGATAATGATCCTGTTACTTTACTTAGTGAATAGGTTTTTACTTCTGTTATAGCTTGAGGAATTATCACTGAGATTGTTCAGTGTTATTCCATGTTACTTATGCTGTAACTTATTCTTATAATGATCAGGATCAGGATCAGGAGACGAACGAGCTTGTTCTGCAGTCTACTGATCCTGACCACCGAAGTGAAGACCTCCTGAAGACATCAAAGTCATACTCAAAGAACCATCAGCGAAGTCAAAGAATTAGCTGATGACAGGACCAGCATGCTCGTGATCTGAAGACGGAACTCAGTGATAGCAGGCTGCTCAAATTTGTATGACATCCTGAAGACGCGTCAGGATACAGTGTCCTCTGATCACCTTCAGTATCAGAGCTTTCCTCACTAATCAGTATCTTGATCCTGAAGTATTAGTGTAATGTCTTAATCTAATGCACAAAAGGATTATCCGCCTTTACTGACACAAAAGTACATAAGGACAGTCTCTTTTCTGTTCCCTTCGTACTTATCAGACCTCAAGGCAACTGTTTACTCACATCCTCTTTTGCACACCATGCAAAGGGTATTTGTTTATAGTAAATAGTACATAGGACCACTTAGAATGTGACACGTACACAAAAGTGAGTCTGCATGCATTTAATGCATTGGGTATAAATAGGACGTGAAGAGATGTTCTCCATACTTCTTCTTCATCCTAAAAATACCCTAATCCTTTCTTTCTTATTTCCTCTATCTTCTATCTTTTCTTATCTTCTCACTCTAGTGCATAGTGAAAGAACTTAGGTTGTTTAGTTTAGACTTGTAGTCTTTTCTATTTCCGCAACAATCTGTAAATTCATATTGTTAATACAACAAAGAATTTAAAAGTGAAATTTGTGTGATTATATTCAACCCCCCTTCTATAATCCCATACACTATCCTTACTTGAAGGTCACCTCATTGGGACCAACAGTTAATCCCAGGGGAGCATGCTTTAGCTCTCGGTAAAAATTGTCAAGGATGTAGTCTGGCCAAAGTCCAGGTGAACCTTCCAAAAAAAAAACGGAAGATTTGAGAGAATTACAAACTAGCAACTTTATCCATACAAGACATCCCTATTCTAAAACCTAAATCATTGCCAAGCTTAAAAAAACCCTAAATCAAACCTAGATTCAAGAGTACCAGAAGATTTGAGAAAGGGATGGTAATCGAGCCATAAATCCTATAAACCATAAGTCAATTTGAAAAAAAAACCACAATCCATTGAAGAACAAAAAACCCCAATAATAATAAAAAAACCCACAATTCTAAAATTTTTGTTGCTATGAAGCTATGAACACCAAGAAGAACTTCATCTAAAGGTGGATCTCATTGCTAAGGTGGGTGGTGGCTTCCAGATCTAGGTGACGGAGGGTGTGTCCCTTCTGTTCATCTGAGTAGGGCATCAAAAGGAGGCCGACGGTGGAGGTGGGTGGCGCTGGAGGTGGGTGATGGTGAAGGTGGGCGGTGTTAAAGGTGGATGGTGGTGGAGGTGGGTGAAGATGAAAGGTTTTTATGATGAGCATGTGGTGGTGTTGGTGGTGGTGATGGGTGGTGGTGGAGGTGGATGGTGGTGGAGGTGGGTGAAGATGAAAGGTTTTTATGATGAGCATGTGATGGTGGTGGGTGGTTGTGGTGGTGGTGGTGATGGTGGTAGGTTTTGGTGGTAATGGTGGTGGTGTTGATGATGGGTTGTAGTGGTGATGGGGGGTTGAGGTATTTTCAAGAAGACGATGATGATGAGATGTAGAAGATGATGATGCATTGAATATATACAAAATTTATATAAGAGTAAACTACAATTTTGGTCCCTGTGGTTTATCGATTTTTTTTTAAAATGGTCCCTAAGGTTTCATAATTCAAGAAATGGTACCTGTGGTTTGAATTTTGCTTTGAAAGTGGTCCCTGGAGACTAACGACGTTAAAAACCTTCGTTAGTGACAGGGGTATTTTCGTCCAACTATGTTTTTGTCCCCATTTTGCAATGCTTTTTATTTTTTCTTGTTTTTCAAAAAAATCATCAAATTATTGGGACCATTATCCATCATCTTCCTCCATTAATCACAACAAAGTTGAGAGATGGATGAGGTGATTTTATGGGTTTTCTCATCTTCACAAGTTTCTTTTTTCTCTTTTATGATTTTCTCATCCAAATCCAAAAACCCAATTTCTCATCACCAATTTCCCACCCACACCATCATTGTGTATGTATATAAAACCCACCAAATCATAACATACACACAGATACATATATATATACATACATCTGTGTGTGTATGATATATATATATATATATGTATTTGTGTGTATGTTATATATATGTGTGTGTATATATAAATACGTATAGAGTAAACTACAATATATATATATATATATATATTTCTGTGTTTGGATTAATCAACACACACTAACCACTATGATGGATTTGTGATATATATACACACATATATGTATTTGTGGTGTTGATTTATTGGTAAAAATAGTTTATTTTTAATGTGTTTGTATGAAATGTGTTATTGGTTGCCGGAGAAGATGAAAGAAAGTCGCCGGAGACTCGCCGGAGAAGATGACCGGAGACTCGCCGGAGAAGATGACCGTAGACTCGCCGAATAAGATGACCGGAGATACATACACATATATACATATATATAACATACACACAGATGTATATATATATACATACATATATAAATATACACACACAGATGTGTATATATATAACATATAGATACATACATATATATATATATATAACATACACACATATAAGACACACATATATATATACACACACATATATAACACACAAATATATATATATACACACACATATAACAGACACAAATACATATATATCCACACACATATACATATACATATATATAAGTTAATTACATATAGGTCCTTAAAGTTTTATTGTTTTTATCAATATATAAGAAAAACAAAAGAAAAGTACAAAAAGGGGGATAAAACATGAAAGGACGAAAATACCCCTGGCCCTAACGAAGTCTTTTAACGTCGTTAGTGACCAGGGACCACTTTCAAAGCAAAATTAAAACCACATATACCATTTATTGAATTATTAAACCTTAGGGACCACTTTCAAAAAAATCGCTAAACCACAGGGACCAAAATTGTAGTTTACTCTTTATATAATAATAGAGTTAATAACATATTTGGTCCCTTGGTTCCTGAAAAGTAAATAACACCTTTGATCCCTGAAAAGTAAAAAGACCAAAATACCCATCATGTGCCTTGCACATGATGGGTCTAACGGAGCCATTTTGGATGGCATCCAAATCATGGACCTAGAGCGTTATAAAACGCATACCACAGGGACACAATCCATAATTATTTCAATCGAGTGACCTGCACATGATGGGTCTAACGGAGCCATTTTGGACGGCATCCAAATCAGGGACCCAGAGCGTTATAAAACGCATACCACAGGGACACAATCCATAATTATTTCAATTGAGGGACCCAAAGTGTTAAAACCACCAAACCACAGGGACCAAATATATAATTAACTCTATTATATATTATAAGAGTGAATTGTGGATTTGGTCCCTGTGGTTTAATAGTTTTTTTTACCATAGTCCCTAATGTATGTTTATCTTGGATATGGTCCTTATGGTATTCATTTCGTTTTGGCCACGGTACTTATGGTTTTCATTTCGTTTTAGCAATAGTCCCTCTGACTAACTCATTCGTTAACTCCGTTAATTTAAGGACTATTTTTGTAATTTTATATTCTTTTGCTTTTTTCTTGTAAAAAACTAAAAACAATATTTTAAACACACAAATTCATATATATATATATATATATATAATGGTATTAAAATAAATAAATAAGAGCATATTTTTAAATTCAGTTTTTTAATTAAATAAATAATTATATCACATATAATTTAATTAAATTTAAGAAATTAAATCATAAAAACAAATCTTATTCATTCACACTAAATAAAATAATAAACGATTTTATAATTTAGTTTGTTTAAATTAAAATTTTAATTAATTAAAAACAATAAAACCATATCATTTCCACCATTTGAATAAAATAATAAAATTTAAAGTATTTAATATAACTAATTATTCAAAAAACTCAAATAATCAAATATAAAACAAGAAATTATCAATTTAATTATATTGCTTATACAAACATGTACATATACACAAACTTATTGTTACTAACATATATAAAAACAAATCTTAATATTTTGTTTTGTATTTGATTATTTAAAAATATTATTTATATCAAACACATTTATTTTTATTGTTTAATTCAAATAGTAGAAGATGATATGCTTTTATAATTTAATATAGCTAAAAATTTAAGTTAAATCAAATTATAATAGTTCATTTTTTCGTTCAAAGAGATCATAAAACTTTATCTTATTTTGTTTAGAGCGAATGAAATTAGATATGATTTTATTTATTTAAATTAAAAAATAATTGATTTGTATATGATATCATTTATTGTTTAATTTAAAAAAATCAAATCATAAAATAATATTTTATTTTGTTTATTTTAATATCATTATATATATATATATTTGTGTGTTTAAAAATAGTGTTTTTATTTTTTTACAAGAAAAAAACAAAAGAATAGAAAATTATAAAAATAGTCCTTAAACTAACGGAGTTAACGAAGGAGACTATGGCCAAAACGAAATGAAAACCACAAGGACCATATCCAAGATAAACATACATTAGGGACCATGGTCAAAAAAATTATTAAACCACAGGGATCAAATCCACAATTTACTCATATTATAATTACATAAATTTACAAACAAGCATGATTTATATGGTTTTCTCCTTTGTTTAGTAGCAGGGGTTGTTTGTAGGTAGCTTTGTATCTCACAAAGGTGAGTGTGGATGCTTGTTTGGTTGTATTTGTTTGTTTGGTAAGGTATTGATTGCTTTTCAAAAGAAAATGTAAACTTGTAAACTACGTATATTTTGATAGCTGTGATAACTTTTATCAATATCATAAGACATTGTTTCATATAATTTGTTAATGTATGTTTATCACATCTCTATATATGATTCCAGGTAGACTAATTTATGTTATTTTTCAATGTAAATATTTAACAATATCTACAAACATGTATTATGTCCTTCTACAAAGTGTAGAATAGCCTAGAAAATTGTGGTCCTCATTTTTTTCATTGATGGAAGATAGATGGTAATATAGGGAATTTATCAATAGAGGTTTTAAATCATCTAGGTGGATCTTTAGATTCTAAGTGGTCAAAATATGTTTTGCATGCTACCGTTTAGTCGGCGACTTACATGATAACGGATCGTCTTACTTAAGTGTTTTTTCAGGACAAATCTTCACTTATTGATCTTCTATTTGCAGGTATTCAACAAGGGCTTATGACTTGATTTCGAGAAGAATTCAGAAAGGTTGCCTTTTGCATGAACTGTGGCTCATGGCGCCATTGTTGGCTTCCCTCGATGTGTCATGAGTTTCTTTCGTTGTGGGTGGTTTCGTTCTGGTCTTGGATGTTCGTGGTATGGCCTACAGTTTTTTATCTTTCTTGGTAGCTTGCTCAATTTAGATTTTTTCGGGTTTTGTTTTGTTTCAAGGAGATTGTGTAGCTTGTAGAAGCTTTACTGTTTTATGTACTTCCATTTGGGTGTAATAAATTGATTCACTTTTCACAAAAGTATCTAGGAACATGTGTTATATGTCTCAAGAAGGTGTCAAGTCGAACTTAAGAATATTTCTTGAGAAGCGTTCTTACACATTACTCCATATTACGTTTCGACAAATAAATCTTTGTAGCTTTGACTGCTATTTTTTAAAACTAAGGTCGAGTTCCTTAGCAATTAGTTTACTGTGATACTTTTATAACAACGAGGGACTTACTAAAACTTGTTTTCTATTGAAAAGTTCCTTTTACAAGTTTACAAACAAATTTGTGTTAATTTTTTTTAATAATAATGCCTAAAAACCCAAGTACTTGAGTTGTGTTTTTTTTTTTTTTTGAACGGCAATTTAACTCACACACACGTTTCGGGGGTATCCGGATCCATACGGGCACCGACTAATCCCCCGCGCCCATGAGCCGACCCGGAGGCCAACTCATGGACTCGCCCCTGAACCGACCCGGAGGCCAGTCAAGAGCTGGATACCGCAGAAGAGGTCTATAAGGCCTTTGGCCTTTTTTTTGCAACAAGCGGGGCTTGAACCCGCGCCAACCTTCTTTCAAGGCAAGCGCAAGGATGTTATCTACCACCGCTGGGCTAGACATACATTGGTACTTGAGTTGTGTTTTCAACAAGCTACATTTGATTTTAGCTAACACAAAAAATCTTTTATCAACCATAAATGGAAAAGAGCAAGTGGGGAGAAAGTGATGACTTTTCATTCCCCTTTCTCCAAGTAAGATTCATAACTATGATGTTTTTTCTTCTCTCAGACAACTCTTTCCAAGATGACCCATATCTCCAAGTAAGATCCATATCTTTCATGGATCTTGCATGTTGATAGCGTTCGACAAAATGGATTAACCATTTGGTGAACCATTCTAAATCTCGAAGTTTGACTCTTCTCAAGAGCGGACCTAGCTTTGTGGATATAGTGGCACGTGTCATCATTTCATTTCTCCGTCGTAGTGTAAAACATTACAATGTCCTGAAAGATGCCACCATATTAATTCGTTGTGTGTCACCATATATATTTTGAAACTGCAATTAAGACACGAGTTATCCTTTGTAAAGTTGGTAAATTTTTAGTCTTTCGAACTTAAGGTTTTGAGTTCAAGTCTTATTAGAGTTATTTTTTACTAGATTTTAGTTTTGACATTTAAAAATTTTCTTTGCAACAAGACTTAAACTTTGAGACTTAATTTCTATTCTCAACCAAGTTATCACTTAATTTTTATCAAGCATGTTTTCTTGATCATTTAATTTTTTAGCTAATATTTCAAACAGCTAAATTTTTTAAATATGGATTATAGCATCTTAAATATGCTTTAAATGATATTTAATAGGTGCAATTCATCTAAATTGTTATTGACATGATAACATATGTCTTATATTAACGTATTTCACATAATTTATTTATAATATTTAAAAAGTAAACCAATAAATATGTTCAATCTATCCGATCACTTAAATTACATTAAAAATAGTTCATTTTGTTATCGCAATAATAGTTAACTTTTAAAATAATATATGAATAATAAACTTAGAGTTACATTGTGTTCAAATGTAATAGTTGGAAAAGTCTAATCATGTTACATTTCAAGCAAACATCAATCTCTTGCTATTATTCTTTCCAATCACTAATTAAAGTTAGTCATCAATTATCGGTTCATCATGCTAATTTAAAAAAAAATTATTCTCATAGTTTCCTTATCAATCAACGGCTGCCAATCGCATCTCAAGATAATATCCGGCGTAGCATATGGCAAATTAACCCGATGGTCAAATAATTCCTTTGATGATTATCCAAAGAAGCTTTATTTGGCTAGTATAATTAATGTAGGATTAAGACAATTTATTTCGAGAAGTCGGTACCTTAGGTTGTTGACGTGTTGAGTTGGTTTCAATTAAAAGGAGGATGGTCGTGCAACATACATTGATGATGTGTTGGCTATGATTGGCTACGATTTTGTCTATTAGGTTTATTTGGTACAAAGATTTAGGTGGTTGGAAAATTTTCACGTGATCATATTATATCTGATTTCAAATTTCAAATTTTATAAATTTTCTTATTCATACAAGAGAGTTATCTGACGATTAATTTTTTTTCTAATTACTTTTTATAAGGGTGTCTTATTATTCACTCTTAGTTACTAAAAAGAATCAAGTTGTTCGTGTTTTTTTTTTTTGTTATTTTGATTTATATTCCGGTCTTCTACAATCTATTTGTTAAATATGATTACTTGAATATTTATTGTAGTTTAGTTGATATGTTTTCATTTAATCACACAATTTTAATTATGTTGGTTATCAACTAACATTTAATTAGGGTCATTCCAAATATTTTGGAGGCATTATTACCCTTATATCAAAACAAAATATAAAATTCTACAATGCCTCACATATTAAAACAACAAATATATCTTAAAATCCTAACTTGATTAGAATCAAACTTTCCTTAAATCACGGGTAGGCTTAATTTGTTTTTCAAACGGTGAACAATTTAAATTATAAAAAACGTATTTAAAAATATTTTTCGTAAAATCTATATTTGTCTGATGGTTGGTCCAACTCTTTTCAATAATATAAGCTCAAGTTCGACATGTTTGAAAAACAAGTAACCTACCAACTCTACCAAATTAATATATATGGTGGCACACAACAAATTAATATGATGGCTTATTTTACGATCATGTAATTTTTTACACTACAACGGATGAATGAAAAGGTGGCCCCTGTAAGCACTAAGCTAGGTCCGCCCATGCGGCCACAACTCTCACTTTTGTGCATGTCATCAACGAACTATAGCATTATGAACAAGGACGATCAATATCTTGATGAATGAATTCCACAAAATTGCACATAAGGTTTCTTATCGAACAAGAAAGAAAGAACATAAAGAGGAAAGTTATCAAACAAGAAAGAAAGAACATAAAGAGGAAAGTTATCAAACAAGGTCTTACTGGTTTTTAATCATTAAAATTAGCTATGAGTGAAACAAAAACGCTTGGGATTAGGATTGGGATTAGGCTGTCTAAGAGCATCTCCAATAGCTTTTCTAAAAAAAAATCAAAATAGAGAATCAAAAGTCAAAAAAATTTAAAAAATATTGCATCTATCTCCTCCACTACCTTCCCCATTTAGAGATTTCTACATCAATTATAATTTTAAAATACTCCACTTTTCTATTAAAATATTATTTCTCTCTCTAACTTCTTGTTTTCAAAGGTTTCTTATCGATTCATTCAAATTGTAATAATTTTTTGGTTTATCTTTATATTTGAAGAAAAACCTCTTCTCTCTTCTACTTTCTCTATTTTGAAGATAGAGATGGGGAAATTGTTGGAGCAACATTTTACATTTTACTCCAAAAATCTTCATATTCTCCATTTCGGGGAAGCTGTTGGGGATGCTCTAAGAGAGTTAAATCTTCATTTTTTTAACGGCAAGTTAACACACACACACACACGTTCCGACGGTATCGGACCACCAATTGGGCAATCCCTCTATGCGCTGCGACCCCGCCCAACCCATGGTTGAACCCGACCAGCAAGGAAGTGGATCCCATAGACTGGATCCTCCCATACCGGCCCTGAACCCGGCCCGAAAAACCAAATCCAAAGTCTGTATATCTTAGAAATGTCATCCACGAGAATCGAACCCTTCACTCCGTACCTTCTAAGGATGTTAGCTATCTAAGTAAGCTAACATCCTTTGACGTTAAATCTTCAAATTAGACACCAAAAAGAAGGGGTTGCATCACATTTAGAGTCCTAATCGAAAATCGATAAATCAATAAATAAATTATTTTAATGGTAGAAACAAAAATGTTGTTGATGATGATGGATGATGACAGGCGGCCATTTGGACAGAATATGGGATCCTCGTCATGCCATTACACCTTTTCTTCCAACCGAATCCCATTTCTTGATATGGACGTATATGTATATTTACATGTGTTTATATGTATATATAAGATTGTGTTAAGGTTAGAAAGGATTTTTAATCTTTTGGATCAAACTTAATTAAAGATCAATACTAATAAAACGTATCAGCGAAAAAAAGCAATACTAATGAGACGTAGAAGTCAAATCTCGTGAAAAGAGCAATTCATTGATGGGACTGAAATTAAAAGTGATCAGAGATTCAAAACATTTTTTACCATTCTCGAGAACAAATCTCCATTTATATTCTGTAAATGGAAGTGTTCATCTTTCGAAATGGGTAATCCGGACTTCGTTCAGACTAATCTTATGGTAAGTTGTGATTGCTGGCTTCACAATGAAGTTTGCAGTTAGAAGCAGTCTCCTACCAATTCCTTAAGAGGTCCTCTCAGGGGCGGAGCCAGGATTTGTAACCAGAGAGAGCATCAAGTGTACATAAATACTATGAATTGAAGTCACAAATAAATACTAATTTTCGAAGTATGATAAACACAACTTTATTATATTAGTGAAATGGTAAATTTAAAAATAAATGTAACCATTTCCCTATATTATAAAAAGGAGATATTTCTCCAAAATGTACCAAACTATATCAAAAAAGTTATTGTGTGTATCAACCTACCAAAAATGCTTCTTGATGTGTCAAACTTTATTTTTTTTGCTATTGTGTTAAAAATGACTTGCTACCGGTTGAACCGGTATCCCATCGCCGGAGACCACCTGACAACCATCTCTCAATTCCATCACCGTCGATACCCATTGCCATCGAGAATCGTTGCCGTCAAGAACCACCACTACGTCGTCGAGAACCACCACCGTCGCCGTCGAGAACCACCACCTGGAACCAACGCCACCCATAACCACCGCTGCCTATAACCACCAGCCAAAACCACCGCCGTCGAGAACCATCATCGCTGCCCAAAACCATCGTTGTTGCCATCAAGAACCACCATCTAGAACCACCGCCACCTAGAACCACCATCGCTGCCCCCAACACCTCCGGCCACCGTCCCAACTGCAGGTGACCGTTGATGACTGGCTGAACCGGTCACGATATGCAACACCCGTAATTTCGGTGTAATAACGACTCTTTGATAAAATGTGGAAATTAGAATTTTAGACCGAATCATGCATTTTATGGTCTATTATGTTAGGAAATTCAATTACGAGTCCAGCGGTTCTTTCGGAATCGAAAACGGAGCTAAAACGAAGAAGTTACGGCCGAAACAAAATAGGATTGAAAATGATCAGATGCTAGCGATCGCTAGCCACAACCCTAGCGATCGCTAGGCAAATTTCCCCAATTCCTGTTTTTGCTCGCGATCAGGCTAACGACCCCGAGAGAAGACAGCTAGCGATCGCTAGCCCTCAAGCCTAGCGATCGCTAGGGAACTGTAAAAAGGTGGAAAACGGGTTTTTAACCCTTCTTAACTTCATTTGGTCACCACTCTTTCATTTCTCAACCATTCCACCTGAATTTTCTCTCTACTTTCTCCAAATCCGAAACCCTACAAGATCTTGAAGCTAAATCCATACTTGGAGCTAGCTAGTTGGAAATCACCCCTCACTCACTTCATCTTCCTCACTCACCCCTTCTCCACCATTGTTGCTTGAAAAGAGGGAAGCTCAAGACTTAGGGTTCTAGCTTGGATCTCACTTGGTAAGCTTCAAATAAACCCTTGTAGGTTGGATCTATGTGTATAATAAAGGTTATGAACTAATCTAGGGTTCGATTTACTTGATTTAGGTTTGTGCTCGTATTTGACCTAATCTTGGGATTTGGGGGTTTTTATCACAAAACCCTAAGGTGAGTTGCTAAACCTTTTTGTTAAAACTGAGAGCGCATCACCTTGATTGAATTGTGTATCTTTCTGAGTTAATTGCATATATGGAATAGCTTATTGTGTATTATCTCGCATGATTTACATTCTTGTGGCTATGTGTTGAACGTATGCATGATAAATACGTGTATTGGAATATACCATGAAATGATGCAACTGGCTTGAGACCCTCGACTAATGCCTATGATAGGTTAAAATGATTGTATGAGTCTTTCTAGACAGTACATATATACCTCCGAAGGTGTCATGTTAGAAATGGCATCGGGGTTATTTGATGTAAATAACATGGACGATCCAACGCAATGTGTCCACACCCAATAGTCTTGGGAGGTCCTGAAATAGGGACGCACCTATGTCGCCGGCTCTCGGGTGGCTCCGAGATGCGCGGGCCTCGGAAGGTGTCATAGTTGAAATGGCATCGAGGTATTGGGAAGCAACGAATGTAGGGGCATTGGTTGGTGGAAATGGGTCGCTCCCATTGTTTCCGAAGATAATAATTAACCGGTTTAACATGCTACTTCCGTTGTTTATATGATATTGTGTAATTGCGTGCCTTAACGTATTTCATTTGCATAGAGTCATTTGTACAACTCACTAGGCTCCTTAGCCTAACACTTGTTTGGTGTCGATGTGTCTCTCAGGTACTAGAGACGCGGTTCCTAAGTAGGCTTGGGATTAGAGCGAGCGTGGGGGCCATTGAAGAGACCGGTCATTGAGACCACAAGATAGATCATAGAACGATAACCCTTTTGTAGTCTTCTTCCCAAATTGGAACTAGAGTAGTTGGTTATTGTATTCATTCATTTAAATTACAAACGTTGTAATTATACATTACTGTTACCCCTATTTTGGGATGAGCTCGCGCTATGGCGTATTTTGTATCACCAACTTCCCACTAAATGAAAGTTTTTGTTCACTCTAATTTTTGGGATGTTACACGATACACAAAATAACATAAAAATAAAGTTTGATTTATCAAAAAGCATTTTTGGCATGTGGATACACACAATAACTTTTTGGGTATAATTTGATACATTTTGGAGAACTATCCCCTTATAAAAATGAAACATAGATAATAAATACAACGTGTTTAAAGATATTTCAATTTTATAGAGATTTATATATGATTATTTTATTATAAATCTTATTTTATGAAACTTATCTACAATATCTTTGTTATCAACCTAAAAAGAACCCATAAATTTAACATTTTTGTAAAAAGTTTTTTTAGTAAGAACCAAAAATATATACATAAAAGTTTAAATTTATAGATCATTATATCATAAAAGATACACATAAGATACACAATAGCCACTACCCACCATCCAAATTTTCCTCTTTGATTTCAAACAAAGAAAAACAAAACAATGTCTCTAATATACATGTGCTTATTGTAGGAGAGGAGTAAATGAATGGGTAGCAATTAAGTTTAACTAGACTTACATATATCTATACTATATATAAATGCAAATAACTTAATGTGACAGTTTCTTTTGTTCAACATTTCATTTTACACATTTATATTTTGTACCCCTATAGTTAGTTATTAAATCTTATTTTAGTTCTTTAGTTTTTCATTTTCTATTTTAAACCTTATCATATAATCTAAATAATCATATATTATGAACTAAAATTTATACTAAAATTACGTTTTTTTTACAAATTATACCACCATAATCGTCTCGTCAATACTTTCAAATTAAGCTCAATATTGAATATTTTTTATTCAATTATATTATATATTCTATTATATAAAGATAATACTTTTATTTCAATTTTTGAGATTGACTATTCAATAAACCATTAGAAGGTTAATTGATTGAACACATATGATTAAATTGATGTTTACAATGGTATATATAAAACTCGGGCAATTGATACATACTCTGCGCTGCAACGCGCGCGGGTACGTTTCTAGTCTACGTAAGAAATAATTTTTTCATGGGGGATATTGTGCAACTTTTGGCACTCATGTGGCTCCGTCCATAATTAATGAAATAAAATCTAAAAATTCATGGTCTATATTTTATTAAAAATCAAACAAATTAAAATAGGAAAAATGTATTAAATTGATGAAGTAGTATTAAGTGTATTTAAATAGGGCCCAAGAAAATTTAGAGGCTTGTTTCAAATCACACGTTAGAATATCCGAGCAGTTTAGAAAGATCACTAGTTAAACAGTGTTTGAATCAGCATCAATAATACATAACAACAACAAAAAACATGTAACACAACAACGAAATGCCTACAAGACAATAGAAACAATAAAGAAAACTCTCAATCTCCATTATATAAATTTATGATGAAAACAACCAAAGAAAGAAATTTTACATTTTATAGTCAACTAATGAATAATTGAACAACTTGAATTTTACCCGATGAAAAGACAAATCATTGAACCACTTGTTTTGAGTGTT
>JARYMX010000312.1:0-34408 GCA_030169165.1 Centaurea solstitialis | reverse complement strand
AAGAACTAACGATTTCTCCACCGCAGCAGGAGAAAACTGCTTTGCCATTTGACTAGAGAGTCTTTTCTTCTCCCCAGAAGACGTTTCCGGATCAACGTAATCTTCCGGATTTTCTTCTGCTGCATCTGCCTTTGTGACCTTCTTCTTACTAGCTTTTGAGGAAGCATTCCCTTGTTGTGCCTTTCGACAAATCAAATTACGAAAACCGATCGAACAAATCAATATACATTATCGAAATCAGTCCACGAAACCCTCCTAGTCTGGATTCAAGTTATCATACCTATTTATTACTCTCCTAATTCCTCCAATTTAACAACAAAACACCACCTCTTTTCAATTCTTGAATTTGTTTCAATGTAGTGATTATTAATCCTCAATTAAGAAATCAAGTTGTATCAATTTACTTAGTGAAACTAAAATCAAAGATGGTGAAATATTTGAGTTTTAAGTATATATACCTTGAGGATGGCTGCTGCTTCAGCTTTCTGTGCAGCCTTAAGTCTCTTCAATTCTTTCTCTTTTGCCTACACACACCAAACACACACAGACAGCATTATTATGCTCATTTTCTTTAAAAGATATATATATATATATATATATATATATATATATATAAACAAGTTTGAAAACCTAATAGAAGGTAAAAGAGAAAGATAAAGCACCTTCTCTTCTTTCTTCTTCTTCCTCTCGGGATCCTCTACCGGAGGTTGCTGCTGATCCATATCAGTTGAGAGTGAAAATCGATGGCTCTGGAAACAGTAGGAATAAATGGATTTCAATCGATATAGAACGAAAGAGATTTGAAATCGATGGATAAAGAGAATGTAATCAACGGAGAGATACCTGAATCGATGGAGTTGCAGGTCTGGGAGCGGCTCTATATTAGGGTTTAGGGGGAGGATAAGTTGGGTTTACAAGGAAAAAAAAAAAAAAACAGAGGAGGTAAGTAAATATTGTTCGGGTGTTTGGTTCATTTTAGGGAATAACAATAAGAGTAAACTACAATTTTGGTCCCTGTGGTTTATCGATTTTTTTGAAAGTGGTCCTTAAGGTTTCATAATTCAAGAAATGGTGCCTGTGGTTTGAATTTTGCTTTGAAAGTGGTCCTTGGCTACTAACGACGTTAAAAACCTCAATTAGAGTTAGGGGTATTTTCGTCAAATCTGTCTTTGTCCCCTTTTTGCAATTGTTTTTTGTTTTTATTATTTTTGTATAAATTTAACAAAACTTCAGGTACTAACAATGTAATTATCTATTCATACATATACATACATATCTATATATATATACATACACATACATAAACACAGGAACCATTTTCCGGCGGCTAAAATGGTGACCAATTAAAACACAAAAGCCATGTTTATCTCTAAATCGATCGACAAAGGTAAACAATAAGCTCGATTTTTGATCGATTTGGGTTTTCTCTCTAACTTCTTTCTATACACACACATAACCACAGGGATCATCGTCCCCATGAACACTGCCGGCCAAACTCCGGTAAAATGTCGACGACGTACGATACCACCACCACCACATACTGTCCCCAACAATCTATAAGCCAACATCACCTGCTGTCGACGACTTACGAGCCGCCACCACCACCTGCTGTCGCCGGCGACATACGAGCTCACCAGTACGGCTTCGTCCCCAACCTCCGGTGCCGACGTACGAGACCACCACAACTATCAGTTGTCCCTGACGATCTACGAGCCGCCCCCATCTGCTGTCGACGGCGACGTACGAGACCACCACCACCTGATGTCGCCGGCGACGTACGAGACCACCCTGACTACGGTACCGTAAGAAACAAACATGGTGGACCGAAGGGAAAACATGGTTATCGGAATCCATCTCCGGCCATCACTACGGTACCATTAAAACACCCATCACCACCGTAACTCATAAAATCAACCCCGTAGCAGAGTACGATGTATGTTCTAAATGGTCGGAGATTGATGTTTTGGCTGAAGAGAATAAACCCACTGTGACCCACCATCTTGTGTGTGTGTGTGTATATATATATATATGTATGTATGTATGTCTAAATGGAGATGTAAAGGATGGTGTTGAGTAAGTGGAGATGTAAACGGGTTGGGGCTGTTTGGCCGGAGTATGACCGGAGTTTGGCGGTGTTCATGGGACGATGGTCCTTGTGTTTATATGTATATATATAATACACACACAGATATTATAGGTCTCCGACCATAGGGACAGAACGGTACCACCAAATCTCTCCATTTTTCGGTGATCGACTACTGTAATATAAATTCACAATTTTTGCATAAATTCTTAGAAACCCACATCAAGGAATCCATTTTTTGCATCTAAATACACAAACCCCACTTTAAAACCACCATTTTTTTATTTATTTTACACAAATTAATGAAACACACTTCTCCGGTGATCCTCCGGTCATCTTCTCCGGCAAACCTTCGGTGATTCATCCCTAAACAAACGACCCAAGTCTGAAATCAAAATCTAAATCATAATTAGAGCGGGGTTTCACAGGTTTATGGGTTACACGAGTGGGTCCATGTGGTCGGAGATGGAAAAATGAAGACGGGAGTCGATTTGACCATGGCCGGAGTTTGGGCAGTGGCCATGGAAGGATGGTCCCTGTGATTATATGTATACAATATACATATATATATATATATAAGTGTTAATTACAAGTTGGCCCTTCATAGTTTTGACGATTTATGCAAAAATAAGAAAAATAAAAAAAAATTGCAAAAAGAGATATACATCATAGTTGGACGAAAATACCCCTGACACTAACTGAGGTTTTTAACGTCGTTAGTGGCCAGGGACCACTTTCAAAGCAAAATTCAAACCACAGACACCATTTCTTGAATTATGAAACCTTAAGGATCACTTTCAAAAAAATCGATAAACCACAGGGACCAAAATTGTAGTTTACTCTAACAATAAAAATGAAAATGTGAATGCGGGAGAACGGGAATAGAAATGATTATTGTATTGATGTTGTTTGGTTAACTCAATGTAATCAATAAAAAGTTGATTCATTTTAAAAGATAGAGTGAATTACACTTTTGGTCCCTGTGGTTGTCACATTTTTACACTATTGGTCCCTAAAACAAACTAATATCAGAGATAGTCCCTGAGGTTGCCATTTTGTTACGATTTTGGTCCCTGTGCCTCACGACGTCAAAAATTGGCCGTTAAGCTCAATCACGTGCCTTGCACGCCAGGGGCAAAATTGTCCAACCCCTTTCAGGGATAAAACCCCCTTCTCATTGACTGCAATTGCATCTTCATTTACTTCAACTTATTTCAGTAAAACCCTAAAGTGACGAGAATGAATTGTAGCCCTAGATTTCTTTTATGAATCAACGTTCGTCATCGTATGCACGTGGATTGGTCAAGATTTGTCAAAGTTCAAACAATGTTTAGAATCAGGGTACCAGATGAAGTGTTTGACCCGTATGAGGAATATGGTATGGTTTCTATTTGATTGAATGTTGACCCATCTTCTGCTTTTACTTGTATTCATATGCTTATTTTTTATTTTTGTATTGTTTGTCACAGAACACCTACCCACTTTCATATCAATTCGGTTGCATCATGGGGGAATTTTTAGTAAGGGTCGAAGTAGGAAGTATTTGAATGGTACGGTAACATACATTGATTTGATAGACAGTGATCTACTCTCGTGCCATGACACATATTTGATGTGTACACAGAGCATTGGGAAACTTTGCTTGACACATATTTGAAGTCTCCCATGTTATGTAAAGTGTTAATTGAGCAATTACCTGATGAAGAAACCCCTGTAGTACCTAAGAAGAAAAGTAAGAGGAAATTGTACTTGGAATGGCATGAAGAATCTGAAGTACCTAAAGTAGGTGAATCTTCTGTTGAACATGTAGTAGATGTTGAGATAGGTGAATCACATGTTCAATTACCTTCAGTAGATGTTGAGATAGGTGAATCACATGTTCAATTACCTTCAGTAGATGTTGAGATAGGTGAATCACATGTTGAAATACCTTCATCCCAACTAGATGATTTTGATCCTTTCTTTGGTATCAACTTTGATGATGGTTTTGAAGATCAAGGTAGTAGGGTTATGGAAGATCAAGCTGGTAGGGTTATGGAAGATCAAGCTGGTAGGGGTATGGAAGATCAAACTGGTAGGGGTATGGAAGATCAAGATGGATGGGGTATGGATGATGAAGCTGGTAGGGGTATGGAAGATCAAGATGGATGGGGTATGGATGATCAAGCTGCTGATGATGGAATAGTTGATGAAGGTAACATAATTAAAGATGCTGTTGAGGTAGATGTGGACATGAGTAGTTTCAATTTTTCATTTGTGGATCCTGAAGATGATGTCCCTGTAAATTTGGAAGACTTTGAAAGTGCATCAAATTCTGATGCAGATTTGGAATCACTTAGGAGGAAAAAGTTGAGGCAAGTGCGCAGACAGAAACAAAAAGAACAACCCACAAGTGTCAGCTTTTATGTGGGCAATCATTTGGCAGCAAAGCAGATGTTAAAAAGTTAGTAAAACTTCATGCCGTAGAAACTCGAAGGAACATTGTGATAGTGAGAAATGACAAGCTAAGATTCAGGGCTGTTTGCAGGGGTAAATTACCAGTCTTTACTGGTACCAGTAGTGATAAGGGTAAGGAAGCAATGTCAAGTGAACAGGCATGTCCGTGGGTACTTCATGTGTCACCAGTGAGAAATGAGGAGACTTGGATGGTGAAGACATACAAAGAGGGGCATAGGTGTTTGCAAACCAGATCTGTTAATGCTTGTACTGCAGCTTTTCTTTCAGAACACATAGTACAAACAGTTGCACCAAACCCAGAAATCCCTATCAGAGCCATCAAAGAAATTCCAATTTCACTTTTATAAGTGATAGACAGAAGGGGATTGTACCAGCTATAGCAGATGTGCTCCCGTCTGCTGAACATAGATACTGTTTACGGCATATTGAAGAGAACCTGAAACAAAGGCATAAGGGGAAAGCATTTAAAGACCATTTGTGGAAATGTGCAGCAGCCTCTACTGTGCAAATGTACAACAAAGCAATGGATGAGCTAAAATCCTTTAATGAATCTGCACATTCATGGTTGAAACAAATCCCCCTCAACACTGGTCCAAAGCTCACTTCACTGGTAATACTCAGCCTCTAATGAATCTGCACATTCATTTAGAATTTTTTATGTGATAGAATTTTGGTTGTTAAAATTGTTGACAGGTCGATGTCACTCTGACATAGTGTTAAACAACTTATGTGAGGTCTTCAATGCACAATTGGTCAATGGTCGAGACAAACCAATCATCACAACTTTAGAGTACATTAGATAGTACTTAATGAAGAAGATAGTGAATGTTCAGAAAGTAATTGCCAATTGTGATGGACCACTAACTCCAGTGGCTACAAAGATGTTAGACAAAAACAAGGCAGATGCTGTCGACTACGACATCATATGGAATGGAGGAATCGAATACGAGGTGATTGGACCGTGGCAAGATCAAGTGATTGTGAATGTTCAGAAGAAGACTTGCAGTTGTAGGCATTGGGAATTAACTGGTATGCCATGCAAGCATGCTGTGGTGACAAATTGGTACATGGCCATGAATGGTGAAGGAGTAGGATTGCCGGAGAATTGGGTACATGAATGTTATTGGTTGTCAACATGGCAAAAAGTTTACAGCTTCAAGCTCTCTCCCATCAATGGACCAAAGCTTTGGCCAGAAAATGACTGTCCAACAACCCTTACTCCTCCAAAGCATCATATCCAAGTGGGGAGGCCAAAAAAGAAACGTGTCAGGACTACGGATGATGCAAGCCAGTCTGTTGTTAAGGGCAATAGAGTAACAAGGGCTGGGACATCCGTCACTTGTGCAAAGTGCCATAAGAAGGGGTATAACTCTAGGACTTGCAAAGGTATATAGGTTGTTGCAAGTCTTTTGGTTGTTTTTTGAATGTAATTACAGTGGTAATACTTGTGTGCTTATGGATGTTTTTTTTGGATGTAATTACACACAGTGGTAATACTTGTATGCTTATGGTTGGTTTTTTGGATGTAATTACACACTTGAAAACTTGTGTGCTTATGGTTGTGTTTTTGGATGTAATTACACACTAGAAACTTGTGTTTTTGGCCACAAATTGTAAGCAGTTAAATTACATATGAATGGAATGAACATTTCAGTGAATTGCATCTTTTGTTGCAGGTTTTTGTTACATCTTTTTGTTACTTTCAATAGTGTATATGGAATTGAATGTGAAATAGTTTTTGTTACTCTCAATAATTGCCAAATGTGAAATACATTTATAGACTGAAATTTTCATTCTTTTCAAAAGAAGGGATAAAGTACACCAATATCCATAGCAAATGGAAACCTACCAATTACATAGCAAATGCCATAAACCTAACAATTACACCACTGGAAACCTAACAATTATGTCATAAACCTAACAACTACACCAACACATAATACATAGCAAATGCCACCCAGCTAATAAAACACATCAGCTTCCATTTCCTTGCTTGACTGGCAGTGCTTTTCAAAGCAGCTTCAACCTCATTCTTCGACCTCAACAAACCAGGGATGATTTGTATTGATCGTGGACACATTGGTCCATCTACCCAACCAAGAAATCTACATTTTGAACCCTGTAACAATTCCACAAGACAAAAATGAGAAAAAGAGGAGTTTAAATTACATGCATTTCATACGCTGCCAATTCAGAAGAACAACTTACCTTAATCGAACAACAATAGAAGCGACGACCTGGATTTGTGGATGTCCAGGAGGTTCGTATGATAGCAATTGAACCACAATCACAAATCACCATTGGAGGGTTTAGGGGTTTGTCACTCTAGGGTTTTACTGAAAGGGGTTAACATTGAAATAGCTGTGAATGAAAGGGGTCTTATCCCTAATGGGTTTTATCCCTTTTGGTCCCTGAAAGGGGTTGGACAATTTTGCCCCTGGCGTGCAAGGCACGTGATTGAGCTTAACGGCCAATTTTTGACGTCGTGAGGCACAGGGACCAAAATCGTAACAAAATGGCAACCTCAAGGACTATCTCTGATATTAGTTTGTTTTAGGGACCAACAGTGTAAAAATGTGACAACCACAGGGACCAAAAGTGTAATTCACTCTAAAAGATATATGTTTATCCAACTTGAAAATATAAAAGATGTTTCATTTAACATTCATAGATCAAACAATACATGGAAAAAAGTACCAATTAGAAATAAAATTTTCATTCTCCCCAATTTGGTCAGGAATGGAAATTAATGGAGAGATACCTGAATCAATAGAGTTGCAAATCTGGAAGCGGCTGTATATTTTCAGAAGTAGGGTTTAGGGGGAAGGATAAGTTGGGTTTACAGAAAAAAACAGAGGAGGTAAGTAAATATTGTTTGGGGTGTTTGGTTCATTTTAGGGAATAACAATAAAAATGAAAATGTGAATGCGGGAGAACGAGAATAGAAATGATTATTGTATTGATGTTGTTTGGTTAACTCAATGTAATCAATAAAAAGTTGATTCATTTTAAAAGATATATGTTTATCCAACTTGAAAATATAAAAGATGTTTCATTTAACATTCATAGATCAAACAATACATGGAAAAAAGTACCAATTAGAAATAAAATTTTCATTCTCCCCAATTTGGTCAGTAATGGAAATTAATGGAGAGATACCTGAATCAATGGAGTTGCAGGTCTGGAAGCGGCTGTATATTTTCAGAAGTAGGGTTTAGGGGGAAGGATAAGTTGGGTTTACAGAAAAAAAACAGAGGAGGTAAGTAAATATTGTTCGGGGTGTTTGGTTCATTTTAGGGAATAACAATAAAAATGAAAATGTGAATGCGGGAGAACGGGAATAGAAATGATTATTGTATTGATGTTGTTTGGTTAACTCAATGTAATCAATAAAAAGTTGATTCATTTTAAAAGATATATGTTTATCCAACTTGAAAATATAAAAGATGTTTCATTTAACATTCATAGATCAAACAATACATGGAAAAAAGTACCAATTAGAAATAAAATTTTCATTCTCCCCAATTTGGTCATGAATGGAAATTAATGGAGAGATACCTGAATCAATGGAGTTGCAGGTCTGGAAGCGGCTGTATATTTTCAGAAGTAGGGTTTAGGGGAAGGATAAGTTGGGTTTACAGAAAAAAACAGAGGAGGTAAGTAAATATTGTTCGGGGTGTTTGGTTCATTTTAGGGAATAACAATAAAAATGAAAATGTGAATGCGGGAGAACGGGAATAGAAATGATTATTGTATTGATGTTGTTTGGTTAACTCAATGTAATCAATAAAAAGTTGATTCATTTTAAAAGATATATGTTTATCCAACTTGAAAATATAAAAGATGTTTCATTTAACATTCATAGATCAAACAATACATGGAAAAAAGTACCAATTAGAAATAAAATTTTCATTCTCCCCAATTTGGTCATGAATGGAAATTAATGGAGAGATACCTGAATCAATGGAGTTGCAGGTCTGGAAGCGGCTGTATATTTTCAGAAGTAGGGTTTAGGGGAAGGATAAGTTGGGTTTACAGAAAAAAACAGAGGAGGTAAGTAAATATTGTTCGGGGTGTTTGGTTCATTTTAGGGAATAACAATAAAAATGAAAATGTGAATGTGAATGCGGGAGAACGGGAATAGAAATGATTATTGTATTGATGTTGTTTGGTTAACTCAATGTAATCAATAAAAAGTTGATTCATTTTAAAAGATATATGTTTATCCAACTTCAAAATATAAAAGATGTTTCATTTAACATTCATAGATCAAACAATACATGGAAAAAAGTACCAATTAGAAATAAAATTTTCATTCTCCCCAATTTGGTCATGAATGGAAATTAATGGAGAGATACCTGAATCAATGGAGTTGCAGGTCTGGAAGCGGCTGTATATTTTCAGAAGTAGGGTTTAGGGGGAAGGATAAGTGGGGTTTACAGAAAAAAACAGAGGAGGTAAGTAAATATTGTTCGGGGTGTTTGGTTCATTTTAGGGAATAACAATAAAAATGAAAATGTGAATGCGGGAGAACGGGAATAGAAATGATTATTGTATTGATGTTGTTTGGTTAACTCAATGTAATCAATAAAAAGTTGATTCATTTTAAAAGATATATGTTTATCCAACTTGAAAATATAAAAGATGTTTCATTTAACATTCATAGATCAAACAATACATGGAAAAAAGTACCAATTAGAAATAAAATTTTCATTCTCCCCAATTTGGTCAGGAATGGAAATTAATGGATCTGTAGGAATGATTCTATTATATAATATCAAACCAAACAGCAATTTTCATTATCATTCTCATTCCTGACCCCTCAATACCCCCAACCAAACGCTCCCTCAATGTTGTTGAAATAGTTTTATTGGTGATGAAATATTATATATACTAGTTAATGGCCCGTGTAATACACGTGTTATTTAAATATATTGTTTTAATTTTTAATAGGAATAGACATTTGTATTATAAAGTTCACATATAATAATTATATGAGTATTAAATGTAACTTACAAAATTGAAAATCAAATTTGAATAGATAGTATATATATATATATAGATAGTTAAAAAAATTCAATATTAGACTTATTTTAAAGGTATTGTCGAGATATGATGGTGTAACTTGCTGAAAGGAAAAACAAAAATTTAATACATTTTATTTCAAATATATATTATTTATGTTAATATAATAAGGATATAAAGTGAAAAATGAAAAACTAAGGAATAAAAAGTAATTTAATCAAATAATTCTAAGGATGAAAAATGTAAATTATAAATTTGAAATTAATACATTAACACATGATGACATCATCAATTGGAATCTTTTCTTTAATTGGCCAATAGAATGGCTCAATTTCATTTTGATGACATCAGCAAAAACCTTCTTTTAATATATATATATATATATAGATTTATGCAATGGATGTCGATCTCTTTGATATTGGTAAAGATATGTATATGTATTGTATTTCTTGAAGAAGAAGTAACGTGTAACTATAAATATGTATCTCGTACTGAATAAGAATGCAAGCTTTTGTTCTTGTCTCTCTCTCTCTCTCTCTCTCTCTCTCTCTCTCGTTCTCTTTACTCCTGTTATTTCATAACATTATTTTTTATTTTCTTTCAAAACACCGACAATTAAAAACATTACTGAAATTATTAAAAATAAAACTATCTTAATAGATTGATTTCGTACGAAGTTAAGGTTAAGGACCTATAATGCTATATAATGTAAATTACATGGACCTTTCCTATAGTTATTTCAAAATAAGGACCAACGGTGCATAATACTGTAAACCACATGAACCAAATATGTAATTTACTCTATTTCTTTTATATAATAGAATAGATAAAATTTAATCAACTATAACAATATAATGGGTCGGAACGGTTTGTCCAGATTCTTTTTTCATCACCCAAGCCTACCCATTATATTTTTAGCAGTCCAATCTAAGCCAATTTTTCTAATGAGTCGAGCGGGTTGGGTCTAACACGTCGTATCGCCTGTCAACAACTCTAGTATGATCGGACCAGTCTCGACATAAATGGTCCCAAATTTTATATGGTGGCTTGATTAAGGTTACTTGTAACTGGTTAGGCCATCCACTATGGTACCTGTGGTACCTGTGGTACCAGTGGTACCTGTTGCCACATCAGCTGCCACATCAGCTTTCCACTACCTTTATCACTACCTACCAACTCCATACCTTTCATACCCTTCATTTTATTTTTTAATTTTCATTTCATACCCTTCATTTTATTTTATTTTTAATTCAAACCCTTCATTTTATTTTTTTTAAATAAACATTAAGTAAACAATAAAATTTAAAATTAAAATTAAAATTTCATTAATTAAAACAACTAAAAATTACATTAACATAAAACTAAAAAACATTTCATAATTAAAGTTCATAATTAAAATTAAAATTAAAAGTACATTAATATAAAAACTAATAATATTTTTTAAAACCCTATTGTTCGCGTAACCGATCTTTCTCCTCCAAAGCGGCCTCCAACTCTAAACCCTCGAGGTGCCTATGCGGTGTCATGTAGATCTTGTAATCGATACTTCGTTGTCGTGCCGAAATCGCATCGATTAGCCTACTATTCGTGGTCGCGAGGGAAGTTAGTCCGGTCGCAACCATCTCCACAGCTTCGGATGACGCGGTTGCCGTAGAGGAATACGTCGCACGTCTTGCGGCGTTTCGACCCATCGGTCGTGTGCGCTCCGTTTGTGAGGGGGAGTCGGTATCGAGGTTCACGAAGTGAGTGCGAGCATCGTATTCGTTGGGGGAATCGATTGGGGTTTCGTACGTTCTCGACCGTTTATTTTTCGGCGTACCTATGTTCCGTGGGTCCATCATGAGGACTGGGTTGAACTTAGGAGAGTCTTTGACAACTCTCCAAGCGTGTTCGTACGGAAAGCTTTTGCCGTTCTCGCGATGGTATCGGTCTTTGGCTCGGTTAAGCACCAAAACGTCATCTTCCCCGCTAGTTCGCGAGTTCCACACGTTATTGTAAACGCATGCGAACTTCGAGACGCTAGCTATGAGCATTCTCACCTTCGACGAAAGGGCGTCGCCAGACCGGACTTTTGGGTCGTACTTCATGCACGTGTCGAAAGAAGCCTTGATCGACTTCCAATAGTTATCTACTACAAAAAATAAAAAGTTAAACAATGTTCGTGGAAAACTATATAAAATGATAACGGTTTTTTATATACCTCTTTTTTGATAGTTACCTATGGCCGGATCCTCGGTGACTTCGACCCACGACATAGCTAGTTCGACCTCCTCATTCAAGGTCCACGGTCTACATTTGGCTTTGCCGGTATGCGTCTCACTCGTGTCCGCCTCCGTGGCCGCACTCTTACCCTTGCGTCCACGTTTGTTTTTTTGTGGTGGTGGTGGTGGTGGCGGTGACGGAGATGACAACGGTTGCGTTTCGGGTACAAGGTCGTCGTCATCGTCGTCGTCGTCGTATTCCTCATCTCGTAGTGCCCACCTTCCCGTCGGCGGGTTTTGGTGCAAACCGGTCGGTTGTTCGCGCGAACCGGTAGCTTGGTGGAAACCGGTAGCTTGGTGGAAACCGGAGTGTTGTGATGGTGGTGGATGTTGCGCAAGCAAGTGCGCATAAAGCCAATAATCCGAGGCTATGTTCGGATTGTGATACGGGACGTTCGGTGGGTGATACGGTTGGTTCGGTGGGTGATACGGTTGGTTCGGTTGGTTCGGGTTAGTACGCCTCGAACCGGAATCGTTACCGTGGTGATCCATATGTGAGTCCGATAATCAACAAGGATGCAATGTAATGGATCAATGCAAGCTATTACAAGACCAAGTAATGCTCAAACAATGATAATCAAGCAAATATGCAATATAGATGAAGAACACGATAATACGACAAGCATATAACAAAAGTTGTCAATTGCAAGATTATTATAAAACGTTAACTATCGACCCCTATTTATAGAGTCGAAGTTACAAAACAACCCCTAGAGTCTATGACTCTTTTAAGAGGCGCACAAAAGTATTGTTTTAATTCTAACTATTACAAACGTTTCAAAAGACGCCCCTGACTTCTTTACAAACAAACTAGTCAGGTTCTAACAATCTCCCCCTTTGGGAAGAAGTCAGAAAGGCGGCGGATACTTCAAGGCTGGTTCCCACTGCGAGAGCTGCAAGTACTCGTCCCATTCGCGGATCGATCTCGTACGGAGCTCCATCGCAGTCTCAACTCTTCTCAGCATCAGTCTTTCCTTCAGCTTAACCTCGATCAGATTCAGGGCCTCGTTCAGCTTTCTCTTCCACTGAGTACCCTTGTACATTGGCATATTCTCCTCCATCAGACGACGCTTCATTCCGTTGTAGACATACAACAGAGTGCCGTCACAGAAGCTAGACAGCTCACTGAAACGCATGAATCTCCGCTGGTTCTTCCTGAAGGTGATATACACAACACCATGCTCTGGGAGTTCCGTTGGGAAGTAGGGCATGTATTGGTCAAGAAGATTTGCCTCCAGGTTGGGACGCAGCAGATTCACCTTCTGCTGTTTGCTCTCAATCGCCATCTGATAGTCAGTGAGATGCGCGAGATTGATCGTGTGGCGTACATACCTCTTGAGGACTTCCAGACCGTCTCTGAAGTAGTCTGGTTTCAGAATCGGGCCCTCAAGGTGTCTGATGAGTGTAAGGAGATCATCGAGATCAATGCTGTCCAGCTGAGGTTCCTCTGCTAGATGTACGCAGTACGGCGGTGACGCTTCTTGACATGAGATAGGCCGAAGAAGACTTTCTTGGACCACGTGAAGAGGCGTTCCTGTTGGAAGATCCGTGTGAAGGATTCCTCCAGGAAGGGCCTGAATATGACTGTGTGGTTCCAACCCAGTCTGATCGGCTGCTGAGCTGTGAATGCTTCGGGCGTCTGTACCGTAGGGAGAAAGGCGTCGTACTCCGCACTAGAAACAGTGTCGTCTGATCTCTTCCAAAACCGAAGGCTCTGGGCATGCTGGTTCAGGATCTTCCTTCCCTCATCAGAGATACGAAGGTCGGAAGGATCCAACGGCGCGGTGTTTGGATCGATCAGATTTATGGCAGGAGTCACCTTCTCGTGAGGAAACTGGACGGTCGTACCCACAGGTATAGCCTCGTACCTCCAGTTCGCGGCTTCTTCCGGTATGTCTTCGTCGGAATCATCGTTCACAGGATCCGTGGGACGATCCGTAGGCTCTGCAAGATCGGCAGGCTGATCTGCTGGTGGAGCGGTGTCGGCCGGTGTATCATCGGCTGCGGTTCCGGAGCCGGAGGGGAGGTCTAGGCGAGCCCTCTTAGACGGTCCCTCCCCCTCATGAGGATTGGCGGCGTCGTCCGGATCATCATGTCCGCGTTTGGAGGGTTGAGCCTGAGATCTGCAAGTTGCCTCTAGCTCGCGGACCCTCCGCAATGCAATCTCCAGCTGCATATCCCTGGTGGCGACCAGCTGCTTGTACTGATCCACCTGTCTCTGAAGGGCATCGTTCTGAGTGATGAGCTGAGCGATGACGATCTGGTGCTCAGCTTCAGAGACAAAGCCGGGAATCTCCTCAGCTAGTGGTGGTGGTTGGAGACGGAGGACGGGAGTAGGAGAGCGGCTCGAATCGCCGAAAGACGGGCGCTCCCCTTCCTGGAATTTGCCCTTGATGAAGCGTTTGGCTTCATCCAGCTCCCTCTGACGGTCCTCGTCCGCCTTTCGCAGTGCTTCGATCTCGGCTCGACGGGCTTGGTCTTCCTTTTCCTTTTCAGCTAAGGCCTTTTCAATGGCCTCTAGTCGTCTATCTTTCGCCGCGTCAGCCTTCTCGATGGCCTCCAACCTGCTTTGGACAGCTTTAAGGATGCCGTCCGAATCCCTGGGTTCCAATCCCGAAAGGGTCAACACCGGTTCATTTGCGAAACCGGTGGACAGGGAAAGCCCCGCAAAGGTGCTCCCCTGGCCCGCGCTGACGACTGGTGTGGCGTCAAGTGCAGCGGGGCCTCGAGTGGAAGTCGCCAGATGTGTACCTAGGGGCTCTAGGACTCGATGTGACATGAAAGACGGCGAGTGCTGGGGATGAGCAACTCTAGTTTCAACACCGATCGACTCCAAGTGAGTGAATGATGGAATAGGTGGTAAAGCCCCGTGTTCTGATGAAACGACCACCTGTTGGGAGGTGGTCGAGTGGATGGCTTGGCTGTGCATTTGCGTTGGTTGGCTGCCAACGACTTGACTACTCGGCATTGGCCGAGTAGCATCAGTGTGGGATGCCTCTGTGGAGGATAGACTCTTGGCTGGTTGGGTTCCCGTTTCTGGCTGCCTAGGGTGGGCCACTTCTACTTCGGCCTCTTGTCGGGTTTCTAACACCTCTTCAACCTGTTGGGCCTCTTCTCCTTCGGCCTCTTGAATGACCGGACCCTGGCTTTCACCCTCGAAGCCTTCACTGCCCGCCCCTATCTGCATCCACGATTCGCTCTGAGCCTGTTCAGCGACCTCCGTGTTCAACGTTCGGTCTTCCGTTCCGGAGTAGTCAAGTAGTTGAACGGAGTCGCTCTCGTTGAAAGAGGAAGTGGAGACATCATCATCAAAGGCCTTGCCTTTACCTTTCCCTTTCCCATTGCCTTTACCCTTGCCCTTACCCTTGCCCTCTCCCGGGCCTTCCTCCGGATCCGAATCTGGTGGCGTCGTGTCGGACGAGCTACTATCTGGATCACCAGATGGATCCGTCGGGAGTCTAGATGTGGTGGCCTGAGGAGGCGGTGAAGTATGGGCTGGTTCTTCCGGCGATGCAGCAGTGACATCTCTATCTGAGCCAGTAGGAGTAGATCCCGAGGCGTCCTTCGGAGTAGATGGTTCCTGAATCTCCGGGGACTCGGGGACAGTAGGGAGTCCTGGAAGCCGAGTCATGGATCGACGTTGTGGAACGTACTCCTTCACCCTCGGAGTTGGCAACAGAGGATCTTCGTGCATTCGTTGGCGAAGACGTCTCAACCTTTCTTCTCGAGTCTGTGGAAGGTCGGAAGATGTAGAAGCTGAAGCATCATGAGCGGTGGCGGATCTGCGGATAATACTACCCAAGTTTTCCCTCACGTCTACGCTCATCACACTGCCCGAGCCAGAGGCCCCCCCAGTGGGACCCCGGCGCCTCGGACGTAAGGCCCGAGGACTAGAAGGGACAGGTTGCGCACCCTGGGCAGGACCTTCCGGTTCTGGAAGGTCCATAGGTGCGTCTCCTAGACCTAGGCGTATCCTATATCTTACCACACTGGGAGCCCGCTGGTCTAGTGCATCCAGGACGTGCGTAGGGATCGGCATCTCGTACTGGCCGTCGGTGTAGTCTCGCTTGGCGATCCAGCTGATCTTCTTCGGTTTGATGACCGAATGACCGGAGCGGCGTGGAATTTCCGGATTGCGTTCCATATGGTCACGGATGATGAGACCATAGAATCTCAACCACGGAATGGAGTGGTGTCTGGTGCGCTCTCTAGTCGTCAGATCCTTGGTTATGTCAAGCCATAACTGGGCGGCGATGTCGATGTGGCGTCCGTAGGCGACTGAATGGAAGATATGCCAGAAGGAGGTAGTCGCCTTGTCGATGCCTTTTGTCTTCGAGGATAGGCACCTGTTCATTAAGTTGAACAGTTGTGCCCAGATTGGTGGTAAGTGGCTCGTGGTGATCTGAGACACGCCTTTCGCCTCCTCGGTAACCCCAAGAGCTAGGATTTCGCTCATCAGAATGGGGACCGAGACCAGTTCGTCGAAGTCCTGGTGGCCGCCATCAGTAGCGGCAGGGAGGCGAAGGATGCGGCGGACGTCCTCCATAGTAATGACCAGTTCGGTTTGATCCACCCGACCAATGATCGAGAAGACCCCGAACCGGGTGTCAAGAACGGCAGTATGCCAGAACTGCTGCAGGTAGATCGCTGGTACCTCGGCAGTGGCCGTCATGGCATATGAGATAGGATGAGCTCGTAGGATCTCCCTCACTATAGTATGTTGCACCTTGACAGACGAGAGGATCACATACTCGTTGTTCTGAAGTATGTGAACCATATCTGTTGGGTCAATCAGAGCTCGATCAGCTTCTTGATCGATCGGAGAAGAGGGTCGTTCTCTCTGGTTTGCCATTTCTGACAGAAACAAGTAAGATTTAAACAGTTAGACCCTTTTTAACTTTCATATGTGTTCTGACGAAAATTCGGCAGAGTTTCGACTAGGTGCGAGTCAGTTTATCGAAGATTCCCGAGGGAATCTTTTAAAACTGAGTCGAACTAGTAAAATGATTTTCCCGCGAAACTCATGTCGAGATTTTAAAGTGACCGAAACTGGATTTGAAACCACAGATCCAGGACTGGCTTAGAACGTGAATCGGTCTATGGACAAATCCCATAAGGTGATTTGTTAAGAACGATTCACGTGAAAGTCAAGTCCCGAATCGGGGGTTTGAAGTCCCGAATCGGGGGTGTCAAACAACACATACAAATGGATAATAAAGTCCCGAATCGGGACATATATAAGTTTTATCAACTCCCGAATCGGGAGTGTCTACAAACCCTATGGTCAAAGTCCCGAATCGGCAGATTCAAATTCCCGAATCGGGAAAATGAAAATCCCGATACATGAATCTGAAAGTCCCGTATCATGAACACAGGAAGTCCCGATTCATGAGTTCTTCGAGAGTCCCGTATCGGGACTCGCGGCTGTTCATATTCCGGACCCTAAATCAACCCTAAAACGCTTCTAATCAGTCCTAAAACAAGTTCTATGAAGTACATTATCGTTATAAACAAGTTTAGGAAGAAGAACGGATCAATCTAACGTCCCGAAACTCGAATCCAAGGATTTTGGAGTTTCGGGTTTACCCGAAAACTTTAGGCTTCAATCCGATCTATAAACGACGTAGTTTAGATGAATCTGAATACATTAAGTCGTTAGAAATCTTACCAGGATCGTAAAGATGTAGTCGGATCGTCGAACGGATCGATAACGAACGCTCGGGGAAGCCGGGAAGTCGATGGGTCGATCGGGGTGTTCTTCGTGTTCTTGATCGTCAGAGAAAACTGATAAGAGGTTTTTGAAATTTAAAAGTGATAACTGAATTCAGTTATCAACTCCCGCTTTTATATTTTTGATAACTTATCAGGTTTTTTGAAAATTTTATCTGATAACTGCTCTTACAGATCATGACTTTCACGAAATGACCGAATGAACCCCGAACTTAAGGTTTTGAAAGAATTTCAAAACTTCCCCTGAACTTGTGGTTTTCAAAAGTTTGCAAAAACAGTCCCTGAACATTGAAGTTTTGGAGACTGGCAGAACTGGTCCCTGAACTAGTCAGAATTGGAACCTGACATTTCCAGTCCCTTAAATTAACAAGTTCATAGAATTTACAAGTTCAGCCCCTTGACGTTTATTGAAACGACTAACCTGGAAGTTTCTGAGATTGGATTAATCACCGAGTTTGACGCGAATGGTCAGAAGTGTTATTTTGAATACCGGGTCCTGAACTGAAGTATTCAGAAGCCGTACTACGGTTCTACAACCTGCAGAAAAATTAGGAATGGTATCCAGTGCAGATTGGATCCGACAGAGTTAGATTTAAACAACATTAATACAAAAAGCTCCCCCTAGATATATGCGACATAGGAGCTCCCCCTACACACATGCATATATTTAAACGACTGGCTCCCCCTAGAAATCTGCCGGGGGATCTAGCATGCCCAGTTTACTAAGTAAATAGTAATGGCGCTTCTCGTCAAAAGCTTTAGTGAACAGGTCAGCTATCTGACGTTCACTTTCAACGAAAAACAGTTCAACGTTACCTTTCTCGACGTGATCTTTGATGAAGTGATATCGGATATCGATATGTTTCGTCCGAGAGTGTTGAACTGGATTTGCTGCAATCTGTATGGCACTGCTAGAATCACAGTAAATAGGAATCCGATGCATTGTATAGCCATAGTCCGCCAATTGAATTTTCATCCAAAGAACCTGTGAACAGCAACACGCTGCAGCGACATATTCTGCCTCAACTGTTGAAAGGGATACACAGTTCTGTTTTCTCGAGGACCAACTCACTAACTTGTCCCCTAGAAACTGGCAGGCTCCTGAAGTGCTCTTCCTGTTTAACTTACAGCCTGCATGGTCAGAATCTGTAAAGGCTGTTAGTTCAAAACCAGAATCCTTAGGGTACCAAAGGCCAAAATTAGGTGTGCCCTTCAGGTACTTAAGGATTCTCTTGACAGCCCCGAGATGAGATTCTCGAGGGTCGCACTGAAAACGAGCACATACACACGTGGCAAACATAATGTCGGGTCTACTTGCCGTGAGATAAAGCAAAGAACCAATGATCGCACGATACACTTTTTGGTCAACCGGATTACCAGACGTATCTGCATCCAGTTGGAATGACGTGGACATTGGAGTTGAAGCAGACTTAGGTCCAGTAAAGTCAAAGCGTTTTAAAATGTCAAGAGTATATTTGGACTGGTTTATAAAAATCCCTTGCGGGGTTTGACGGACTTGTAGTCCCAAGAAGAACGTAAGTTCGCCCATCATACTCATTTGAAATCTGGACTTCATTATCTGCTCAAACTCGGTGCAAGACTCAGGGTTTGTAGATGCAAAGATGATATCATCCACGTATATCTGTACTACAGTCAAATGATTACCTGACCTTCGAAGAAACAGGGTAGGATCGACAGTACCCTTTTTGTATCCGGACCCAAGCAAGTAAATGGTAAGAGTTTCATACCAGGCACGAGGTGCTTGCTTTAAACCGTAAAGTGCTTTGTCGAGCACGTAAACGTGTTCCGGGTACTTGGGATCAACAAATCCCTCAGGTTGCTCAACATATACTACCAATTGAGAGTCCGATAATCAACAAGGATGCAATGTAATGGATCAATGCAAGCTATTACAAGACCAAGTAATGCTCAAACAATGATAATCAAGCAAATATGCAATATAGATGAAGAACACGATAATACGACAAGCATATAACAAAAGTTGTCAATTGCAAGATTATTATAAAACGTTAACTATCGACCCCTATTTATAGAGTCGAAGTTACAAAACAACCCCTAGAGTCTATGACTCTTTTAAGAGGCGCACAAAAGTATTGTTTTAATTCTAACTATTACAAACGTTTCAAAAGACGCCCCTGACTTCTTTACAAACAAACTAGTCAGGTTCTAACAATCTCCCCCTTTGGGAAGAAGTCAGAAAGGCGGCGGATACTTCAAGGCTGGTTCCCACTGCGAGAGCTGCAAGTACTCGTCCCATTCGCGGATCGATCTCGTACGGAGCTCCATCGCAGTCTCAACTCTTCTCAGCATCAGTCTTTCCTTCAGCTTAACCTCGATCAGATTCAGGGCCTCGTTCAGCTTTCTCTTCCACTGAGTACCCTTGTACATTGGCATATTCTCCTCCATCAGACGACGCTTCATTCCGTTGTAGACATACAACAGAGTGCCGTCACAGAAGCTAGACAGCTCACTGAAACGCATGAATCTCCGCTGGTTCTTCCTGAAGGTGATATACACAACACCATGCTCTGGGAGTTCCGTTGGGAAGTAGGGCATGTATTGGTCAAGAAGATTTGCCTCCAGGTTGGGACGCAGCAGATTCACCTTTTGCTGTTTGCTCTCAATCGCCATCTGATAGTCAGTGAGATGCGCGAGATTGATCGTGTGGCGTACATACCTCTTGAGGACTTCCAGACCGTCTCTGAAGTAGTCTGGTTTCAGAATCGGGCCCTCAAGGTGTCTGATGAGTGTAAGGAGATCATCGAGATCAATGCTGTCCAGCTGAGGTTCCTCTGCTAGATGTACGCGGTACGGCGGTGACGCTTCTTGACATGAGATAGGCCGAAGAAGACTTTCTTGGACCACGTGAAGAGGCGTTCCTGTTGGAAGATCCGTGTGAAGGATTCCTCCAGGAAGGGTCTGAATATGACTGTGTGGTTCCAACCCAGTCTGATCGGCTGCTGAGCTGTGAATGCTTCGGGCGTCTGTACCGTAGGGAGAAAGGCGTCGTACTCCGCACTAGAAACAGTGTCGTCTGATCTCTTCCAAAACCGAAGGCTCTGGGCATGCTGGTTCAGGATCTTCCTTCCCTCATCAGAGATACGAAGGTCGGAAGGATCCAACGGCGTGGTGTTTGGATCGATCAGATTTATGGCAGGAGTCACCTTCTCGTGAGGAAACTGGACGGTCGTACCCACAGGTATAGCCTCGTACCTCCAGTTCGCGGCTTCTTCCGGTATGTCTTCGTCGGAATCATCGTTCACAGGATCCGTGGGACGATCCGTAGGCTCTGCAAGATCGGCAGGCTGATCTGCTGGTGGAGCGGTGTCGGCCGGTGTATCATCGGCTGCGGTTCCGGAGCCGGAGGGGAGGTCTAGGCGAGCCCTCTTAGACGGTCCCTCCCCCTCATGAGGATTGGCGGCGTCGTCCGGATCATCATGTCCGCGTTTGGAGGGTTGAGCCTGAGACCTGCAAGTTGCCTCTAGCTCGCGGACCCTCCGCAATGCAATCTCCAGCTGCATATCCCTGGTGGCGACCAGCTGCTTGTACTGATCCACCTGTCTCTGAAGGGCATCGTTCTGAGTGATGAGCTGAGCGATGACGATCTGGTGCTCAGCTTCAGAGACAAAGCCGGGAATCTCCTCAGCTAGTGGTGGTGGTTGGAGACGGAGGACGGGAGTAGGAGAGCGGCTCGAATCGCCGAAAGACGGGCGCTCCCCTTCCTGGAATTTGCCCTTGATGAAGCGTTTGGCTTCATCCAGCTCCCTCTGACGGTCCTCGTCCGCCTTTCGCAGTGCTTCGATCTCGGCTCGACGGGCTTGGTCTTCCTTTTCCTTTTCAGCTAAGGCCTTTTCAATGGCCTCTAGTCGTCTATCTTTCGCCGCGTCAGCCTTCTCGATGGCCTCCAACCTGCTTTGGACAGCTTTAAGGATGCCGTCCGAATCCCTGGGTTCCAATCCCGAAAGGGTCAACACCGGTTCATTTGCGAAACCGGTGGACAGGGAAAGCCCCGCAAAGGTGCTCCCCTGGCCCGCGCTGACGACTGGTGTGGCGTCAAGTGCAGCGGGGCCTCGAGTGGAAGTCGCCAGATGTGTACCTAGGGGCTCTAGGACTCGATGTGACATGAAAGACGGCGAGTGCTGGGGATGAGCAACTCTAGTTTCAACACCGATCGACTCCAAGTGAGTGAATGATGGAATAGGTGGTAAAGCCCCGTGTTCTGATGAAACGACCACCTGTTGGGAGGTGGTCGAGTGGATGGCTTGGCTGTGCATTTGCGTTGGTTGGCTGCCAACGACTTGACTACTCGGCATTGGCCGAGTAGCATCAGTGTGGGATGCCTCTGTGGAGGATAGACTCTTGGCTGGTTGGGTTCCCGTTTCTGGCTGCCTAGGGTGGGCCACTTCTACTTCGGCCTCTTGTCGGGTTTCTAACACCTCTTCAACCTGTTGGGCCTCTTCTCCTTCGGCCTCTTGAATGACCGGACCCTGGCTTTCACCCTCGAAGCCTTCACTGCCCGCCCCTATCTGCATCCACGATTCGCTCTGAGCCTGTTCAGCGACCTCCGTGTTCAACGTTCGGTCTTCCGTTCCGGAGTAGTCAAGTAGTTGAACGGAGTCGCTCTCGTTGAAAGAGGAAGTGGAGACATCATCATCAAAGGCCTTGCCTTTACCTTTCCCTTTCCCATTGCCTTTACCCTTGCCCTTACCCTTGCCCTCTCCCGGGCCTTCCTCCGGATCCGAATCTGGTGGCGTCGTGTCGGACGAGCTACTATCTGGATCACCAGATGGATCCGTCGGGAGTCTAGATGTGGTGGCCTGAGGAGGCGGTGAAGTATGGGCTGGTTCTTCCGGCGATGCAGCAGTGACATCTCTATCTGAGCCAGTAGGAGTAGATCCCGAGGCGTCCTTCGGAGTAGATGGTTCCTGAATCTCCGGGGACTCGGGGACAGTAGGGAGTCCTGGAAGCCGAGTCATGGATCGACGTTGTGGAACGTACTCCTTCACCCTCGGAGTTGGCAACAGAGGATCTTCGTGCATTCGTTGGCGAAGACGTCTCAACCTTTCTTCTCGAGTCTGTGGAAGGTCGGAAGATGTAGAAGCTGAAGCATCATGAGCGGTGGCGGATCTGCGGATAATACTACCCAAGTTTTCCCTCACGTCTACGCTCATCACACTGCCCGAGCCAGAGGCCCCCCCAGTGGGACCCCGGCGCCTCGGACGTAAGGCCCGAGGACTAGAAGGGACAGGTTGCGCACCCTGGGCAGGACCTTCCGGTTCTGGAAGGTCCATAGGTGCGTCTCCTAGACCTAGGCGTATCCTATATCTTACCACACTGGGAGCCCGCTGGTCTAGTGCATCCAGGACGTGCGTAGGGATCGGCATCTCGTACTGGCCGTCGGTGTAGTCTCGCTTGGCGATCCAGCTGATCTTCTTCGGTTTGATGACCGAATGACCGGAGCGGCGTGGAATTTCCGGATTGCGTTCCATATGGTCACGGATGATGAGACCATAGAATCTCAACCACGGAATGGAGTGGTGTCTGGTGCGCTCTCTAGTCGTCAGATCCTTGGTTATGTCAAGCCATAACTGGGCGGCGATGTCGATGTGGCGTCCGTAGGCGACTGAATGGAAGATATGCCAGAAGGAGGTAGTCGCCTTGTCGATGCCTTTTGTCTTCGAGGATAGGCACCTGTTCATTAAGTTGAACAGTTGTGCCCAGATTGGTGGTAAGTGGCTCGTGGTGATCTGAGACACGCCTTTCGCCTCCTCGGTAACCCCAAGAGCTAGGATTTCGCTCATCAGAATGGGGACCGAGACCAGTTCGTCGAAGTCCTGGTGGCCGCCATCAGTAGCGGCAGGGAGGCGAAGGATGCGGCGGACGTCCTCCATAGTAATGACCAGTTCGGTTTGATCCACCCGACCAATGATCGAGAAGACCCCGAACCGGGTGTCAAGAACGGCAGTATGCCAGAACTGCTGCAGGTAGATCGCTGGTACCTCGGCAGTGGCCGTCATGGCATATGAGATAGGATGAGCTCGTAGGATCTCCCTCACTATAGTATGTTGCACCTTGACAGACGAGAGGATCACATACTCGTTGTTCTGAAGTATGTGAACCATATCTGTTGGGTCAATCAGAGCTCGATCAGCTTCTTGATCGATCGGAGAAGAGGGTCGTTCTCTCTGGTTTGCCATTTCTGACAGAAACAAGTAAGATTTAAACAGTTAGACCCTTTTTAACTTTCATATGTGTTCTGACGAAAATTCGGCAGAGTTTCGACTAGGTGCGAGTCAGTTTATCGAAGATTCCCGAGGGAATCTTTTAAAACTGAGTCGAACTAGTAAAATGATTTTCCCGCGAAACTCATGTCGAGATTTTAAAGTGACCGAAACTGGATTTGAAACCACAGATCCAGGACTGGCTTAGAACGTGAATCGGTCTATGGACAAATCCCATAAGGTGATTTGTTAAGAACGATTCACGTGAAAGTCAAGTCCCGAATCGGGGGTTTGAAGTCCCGAATCGGGGGTGTCAAACAACACATACAAATGGATAATAAAGTCCCGAATCGGGACATATATAAGTTTTATCAACTCCCGAATCGGGAGTGTCTACAAACCCTATGGTCAAAGTCCCGAATCGGCAGATTCAAATTCCCGAATCGGGAAAATGAAAATCCCGATACATGAATCTGAAAGTCCCGTATCATGAACACAGGAAGTCCCGATTCATGAGTTCTTCGAGAGTCCCGTATCGGGACTCGCGGCTGTTCATATTCCGGACCCTAAATCAACCCTAAAAACGCTTCTAATCAGTCCTAAAACAAGTTCTATGAAGTACATTATCGTTATAAACAAGTTTAGGAAGAAGAACGGATCAATCTAACGTCCCGAAACTCGAATCCAAGGATTTTGGAGTTTCGGGTTTACCCGAAAACTTTAGGCTTCAATCCGATCTATAAACGACGTAGTTTAGATGAATCTGAATACATTAAGTCGTTAGAAATCTTACCAGGATCGTAAAGATGTAGTCGGATCGTCGAACGGATCGATAACGAACGCTCGGGGAAGCCGGGAAGTCGATGGGTCGATCGGGGTGTTCTTCGTGTTCTTGATCGTCAGAGAAAACTGATAAGAGGTTTTTGAAATTTAAAAGTGATAACTGAATTCAGTTATCAACTCCCGCTTTTATATTTTTGATAACTTATCAGGTTTTTTGAAAATTTTATCTGATAACTGCTCTTACAGATCATGACTTTCACGAAATGACCGAATGAACCCCGAACTTAAGGTTTTGAAAGAATTTCAAAACTTCCCCTGAACTTGTGGTTTTCAAAAGTTTGCAAAAACAGTCCCTGAACATTGAAGTTTTGGAGACTGGCAGAACTGGTCCCTGAACTAGTCAGAATTGGAACCTGACATTTCCAGTCCCTTAAATTAACAAGTTCATAGAATTTACAAGTTCAGCCCCTTGACGTTTATTGAAACGACTAACCTGGAAGTTTCTGAGATTGGATTAATCACCGAGTTTGACGCGAATGGTCAGAAGTGTTATTTTGAATACCGGGTCCTGAACTGAAGTATTCAGAAGCCGTACTACGGTTCTACAACCTGCAGAAAAATTAGGAATGGTATCCAGTGCAGATTGGATCCGACAGAGTTAGATTTAAACAACATTAATACAAAAAGCTCCCCCTAGATATATGCGACATAGGAGCTCCCCCTACACACATGCATATATTTAAACGACTGGCTCCCCCTAGAAATCTGCCGGGGGATCTAGCATGCCCAGTTTACTAAGTAAATAGTAATGGCGCTTCTCGTCAAAAGCTTTAGTGAACAGGTCAGCTATCTGACGTTCACTTTCAACGAAAAACAGTTCAACGTTACCTTTCTCGACGTGATCTTTGATGAAGTGATATCGGATATCGATATGTTTCGTCCGAGAGTGTTGAACTGGATTTGCTGCAATCTGTATGGCACTGCTAGAATCACAGTAAATAGGAATCCGATGCATTGTATAGCCATAGTCCGCCAATTGAATTTTCATCCAAAGAACCTGTGAACAGCAACACGCTGCAGCGACATATTCTGCCTCAACTGTTGAAAGGGATACACAGTTCTGTTTTCTCGAGGACCAACTCACTAACTTGTCCCCTAGAAACTGGCAGGCTCCTGAAGTGCTCTTCCTGTTTAACTTACAGCCTGCATGGTCAGAATCTGTAAAGGCTGTTAGTTCAAAACCAGAATCCTTAGGGTACCAAAGGCCAAAATTAGGTGTGCCCTTCAGGTACTTAAGGATTCTCTTGACAGCCCCGAGATGAGATTCTCGAGGGTCGCACTGAAAACGAGCACATACACACGTGGCAAACATAATGTCGGGTCTACTTGCCGTGAGATAAAGCAAAGAACCAATGATCGCACGATACACTTTTTGGTCAACCGGATTACCAGACGTATCTGCATCCAGTTGGAATGACGTGGACATTGGAGTTGAAGCAGACTTAGGTCCAGTAAAGTCAAAGCGTTTTAAAATGTCAAGAGTATATTTGGACTGGTTTATAAAAATCCCTTGCGGGGTTTGACGGACTTGTAGTCCCAAGAAGAACGTAAGTTCGCCCATCATACTCATTTGAAATCTGGACTTCATTATCTGCTCAAACTCGGTGCAAGACTCAGGGTTTGTAGATGCAAAGATGATATCATCCACGTATATCTGTACTACAGTCAAATGATTACCTGACCTTCGAAGAAACAGGGTAGGATCGACAGTACCCTTTTTGTATCCGGACCCAAGCAAGTAAATGGTAAGAGTTTCATACCAGGCACGAGGTGCTTGCTTTAAACCGTAAAGTGCTTTGTCGAGCACGTAAACGTGTTCCGGGTACTTGGGATCAACAAATCCCTCAGGTTGCTCAACATATACTACTTCTTGAAGTTCTCCGTTCAGGAACGCACACTTGACGTCCATCTGGAAGACCTTCATGTTCTTGTGAGCTGCATACGCGAGAAAAATCCTGATGGCCTCGATTCTAGCCACCGGAGCGAATGTCTCGTCGTAGTCGATGCCTTCCTGTTGACGGTATCCCTTGGCGACCAGACGAGCCTTATTATGGATAATAAGATCGTTTTCATCTTTCTTGTTGCGGAAGATCCACCGCAAGTCAATGATTCTGATTTTTCTTGGTCTTTCTACAAGGCGCCAGACTCTGTTTCTCTCGAATTCGGCAAGCTCATCCTGCATGGCCCTTACCCAGTCAGGATCAGAAAGAGCGTCCTGGGTCTTGGTTGGTTCAAATTGACTCAGGAAGCCGCCGAAAAGGATCAGGTTTTCATCTTTCTTTGAAGAGCAAGTTGTCACTGGAGCAGATGGACTACCGATGATGTTGGTAGTGGAATGGCTTCTGGTCCATTTTCTGGAATGGGGAATAGGATCGTATTCCATGTTGTTTCTTGAGTCATTCTCATCCCGAATGGCAGAGGAGAGAAGACTAGCATCCGGATCAGTATTCAACACAGTCTCCGGACGGGGTTCACGAACCACTTCAGCATAAGTTCTGGATGGAGAAGGTGGCGGAACAACTTCAGGAATTGGTGCAAGAACAGTGGACACTGTCTGTTCTCGGACCACTTCGACTGCAGTTTCAGGAGAGGGTTGTGTTGAAGAGAGCTTAGAGGGGGAGAGAACAGTCTCCTCATTCAAGGTGTTGGAAGAGGATTCTGTTTCTGTGATAGGGTTGAGTACAGACATCGGTTCAACAGAGTCAGAGGAGGTTTCTCCTACAGCGGTAGAATAGGATGTGCTCTCATTCACGAATGCATCTGCGGATATGGTTGTTGATGAAGGAATGAAATGATTAGCAGGAGCAGGAACAATGATTGGACCAACGAGGGTCGTTAGATCAAATTCTGCTAAGTCAACAAAATCAAATCCAAGCGAGTCAGTAGGAACAGTTGTGCTTGGTGGTGAAACAGTGTGCAATTCAGGGAAGACAGAACTATCTGAACTAGGGCTGGTACTAGAATACATCTCCGTCTCAGAGAAGTCAACGTACCGACTCTCAAAGATGGATCGGGTCCGTTTGTTGTATACACGGTAAGTCGCTGAGTTATGTGAGTATCCAATAAAGATAGACTCATCCGACTTAGCGTCAAACTTTCCCAAATCATCTCTGTTGTTCAGAAGATAGCATACACAACCGAAAACTCTAAAGAATCTAATATTCGGCTTACGCTTGTTGACCATTTCGTACGCGGTTTTACCAGTCCGCTTAACGATTAGAGTCCTGTTCTGAGTGTAACAGGCAGTTGATACAGCTTCAGCCCAAAAGGATAGAGGTACACCAGAATGTGCTATCATGGATCTAGCAGCTTCGACCAACGTACGGTTCTTTCTTTATACGACTCCGTTTTGCTGGGGAGTACGTACAGCAGAGAAGTTGTGAGAGATGCCCACTTCTTCAAGGAAAGACTGGAGTTTCACATTCCGAAACTCTGTACCGTTGTCGTTTCTCAGCTTCTTCACCTGACGACCTAAGAGGACTTGGATTCGTTTGATGAAGGCGATGATCAGATCTGCAGCGTCAGATTTGGCTCTAAGGAATTCGAGCCATGTGTACCGAGAGAATTCATCGACAAGTACAAGCATATATTTCTTGCGTGCAAGACTTTCGACTCTCATCGGTCCACAGAGATCCATATGCAGCATGTCAAGGGGATGGTGACAGTTTGTCTCCATCTTTGGAGGATGCGAACTCTTCTTCATCTTCCCTTTCTCACAGGCTGAGCATAGGGTGTCTTTAGATAGTCGCGTCTCCGGTAGACCGTTGACAAGGTGTTTAGATACGAGCTTGTTCATATCCCTGAAGTTCTGATGAGACAGACGCTGATGCCACAGCCAGCTTTCTTCCTTTGTTGCTTTTGCGAGAAATACCACTGTTTCCAGTTGTTGAGGAACAGCATAAAACATTGTGGTATATAGATGACCGTTCCTTCGAGCGCGTAGAATCACGTTCCCATCCTCGTCTTCAATGTTGCTCCCGAGAATGAATGTCTTTACAAGATATCCTCCATCACAAAATTGGCTTGAACTGAGTAGGTTAAATGGCAGTCCTTCAACATAGCGCACATTCTTGATGACGTGTTCTCCATTCGTCATGCTTCCATATCCTATGATCGGTAGACGTCTCTTGTCTACAAGCTTGACAAAGCCTTCAGCTCTAACGACGTAGTCGAAGAGGATGTTGCGCTGCCCAGTCACATGCCTGAAGGCTCCAGAATCAAAGTACCACATGTGACTGCCCTGCAAAGCGCAAGATCAAATTTGTTTAGGAACCCATTGCCACATGGGTGTCCTACCGTTAGAAACAGATAAAGCAACCGGTGAAGTATCCTTTTCAGATTTCTCCTTAGGCTTAGGAGACTTCACTGGAGGCAAAACACTTTGCTTTGTCGTTTTCTCTTTTCTTTCCCGGTGAGGACTACCTGACTTACTATAAGCATTTGCATTACCAGGCATATCAACACGCATGTAATTATCAAACAAAGAACATATATGATTTTTGAAAGCTGTAAGATTATCAGAATTCGCTGAGCGATTAATGTGTACAGACTTTGATTTCATGTTTGAATTACAACTAGGTGGGTTGTAGCCAAGACCAGTATGATCATGACCACCCCATTTAGGGAAAGCATTAAAAGAGTTCTTCTTCTTCCGATATCTCCTTCTTCGTGGCTTCACATTCGTAGTTCCATCACCTGTCCTCGCATCTGCATGAAAAGCAAGTTGTGAGTTGGGTGACGGCTTAACTAGAATGGATTGACCACCTTTGAAATTAGCGGTGGTTTGACAAACGGATTTTAACATTTTCAAAGGTTGTTTAGGTTTGGAGTTCTCACCCACATCAAATGAACTAGAATGAAAGTCTAGTCCCTTAATGGGTTTTACCGAGCTACTTGTGTCAGCAGATTTTGAATTCTGTGTCTGTGTTACTGTAGGTATGTGCGGCTTAACTAACTTTCCTTTGTTAGTACCAGCACATGTTCTACCTTCAGTGTTTATCACAGACATTGATGCAAGTGGCTTGGGAGAACTGATTTGCTTTACAACAGGTGCCTTTGGCAAAACAGGTCTTCTTGGAATATATCCTGAAGGAGGATCATCAGCGTCCAAAAACACCTTCACATCATACACAACATTAGGATCTAATACTAGTTTAGGTTTGGTTGACCTAAAGTCTGGTGTGATTGGTGAGTTGCAGGTACAAGAATCCCAAGAGTCAGATTCTTCTAAGAAGGACACCCGTCTTTTCAATTGATTGATTTGACAACATTGATTCGCGAAAGTTTGACCAAACATCAGTTCCTTTTCATAGAAGAAGTCCTTTTCCATTGTGTTATTAATAGATTGGACGACTAGTTGTGTTTGGAGATCCGCAAATTTGTTTTTAACACATGAGCAAGAAAACTCTGCGATCTCACATTGGTTTGACATATTAATCCTTTCGGCATTTGCCTCATGATAACTATGTTCCAATGATTTGATATGGCTGTCTTTTTCAGAAAGAATCGACTCAAAGTTCTTTAACTTATGGCGACAGGCATCAAGTTCAACGGCTTTGGACCTAAGATGAAACATCTCTTTTTCTATACACACAGGGGCAGGAGGCTGTGTTGCGGAAACATCCAAAGGTTGGATAACATCAGCGTCCTCGGATGTATCTATCTTCCTAGTGTCATAGCTAAAGTTTAAGTCCTCATAGTTGATGGGTGGCATTGCTACCTTAGGTGTCCTAGCTTTGATGCCTTCCCAGCTAGTGAAAGTATTCTCTGGATTACTAGCAGGGGTAAAGATGGGACCCTTAGCAACAGGACTGGAAGGTGGACTACTGGTTGAACTATTGGCAGGACTGGTGGTAAAAGATACGGCTTTTCCATCTATTATCTCAGTAAAGGTCACAGTCTGCATCACATAGTTGTCATTGTCTTGTCCTTTGACTGACCTAGGTTCAGGTTTGGAAGCACTCATACTGTCAAAGTTGTATAGATGTGCAGGTGCTTTTTCAAGAATGCTTTTCTCTGAATGTCCCAACCCAGGTTTGGCTTGATAAAAGGGATGTTGAGTGGTTTGCTTGGTAAGCAGACTCAAGGTATGTTCAGATTGTCCTCTCTTTAAATTATTTTCCTCAAGCTCTTCTATTTTTATAAACAGTTTTGTTCTTTCTAAGGAAAGAAGGTGAAATTTGAGCTTGAGTTCTTCACGACTACTTTCAATTTCGTCGTGAGATCTTTGAATATCAAGGAGCTTGTTTTCGAGGATAGATTCTCTAATCCCAGACTCAAGCTCCATTCTGTTAAAGTTCTCGGTGAGGTCCTCTAAACTACTTTTATACACAGCACTCTCTATTCTGAATCTCGCGACGAGAGCTCTTTCCATTTGGAGTTGGCTCTCAAGTCTTAGAGTTTCAGACATAGACAGTTCATCAGGTATTGACAATAATGAACAAGAATGTACCTCAGATTCTTCATCAGTAGAGTCGTTTGGGGAACCAGATATACATGGTTCCTCAAAGTCAGCCATGAGGCAGTGTCCTTGTACGGCTGATGGGCCTTCATCATCCGAGTCTTCTGGTTCCATGATCCAGTCTTCCTCATCAGCTAACAGCACCTTGCCTTGCTCTTTCTTCTTCATCACGGCAGCCTTCTTCTCAAAGTAAGCAGAATCTTTGAGCTTCTTCTTGCATTCCGATGCATAGTGACCCGGGTCACCACAGTTGTAGCAGGTGGGAACCCGAGCGGGGTTTCTGTTCTGATTGGCTGCGGGTGGAGCTTCTAGAGCTGGTAGTTTGTTATGTTGTGGAGGTTCAGTTCCACCGGTGTTGTTGTGCTGACGACCATCATCATTTGTTTTCTGGTTCTGATTGTTGTAGTTAGAACCAGATTGGTCGTTCCACCTTTGATTATAACCACCTCCCTGATAACCTCTGTTACCGTGGTAGTTGTTGGAGTTGTACTCCTGATCCCTTTGCTGTTGCTGGTTGTTGTTGTTGTAGCTTTGTCTTTGATCTTGATAAGATCCTTGATTGTTGTACCCAGACCTATCACGCCGTTGATAGTTGTTTGTTCTTCCTTGATCGTTTCTTTGGAAGCTCTCTCTTGACTGGTACCCGCCTTGGCTAGACTGACCTCCCACAAACTGAGGTCCTTGTCTGAATCTGTTGAAGCGTTGGGGATTTCCCCGGAATTTAGCCATCAAGGCGAATGAGTTCTCTAGCTGAAACATCTCCTCTTCGGTAAGTCCATCATCAAGAACTACCGGTTCTTCAACGGTGTAGTTTTCATGAGAGGACGATCCTCTATTTGACAATAAGGCCAAGGTAGGAGGATCGATTTTCTTTTCAGTTTTACCGAATAAGGTTTCTTCATGAGGTAGCATCATGCTATACAGATCATGAAGTCCAAGCTGGCCAAGATTCTGGCTCACTTGGATGCTGATTGTGACAGATTGCCAGAGTTTGTTCAGTCTTTTGAGGAATTTTACATTCACCTCGTACTTGTTCTTCTCTAAGCCAAGTCTCCGCATATCGTTTACACAGATATTTAAACGATTGTAGGTTTCAGTCAGCGTCTCTCCCTCGCGAGCACAAAAGCTTTCGTACGCGTTCATAGCGTTCTCCTTTTGGCCTTCTAGTGCCTTATCACCACCCTGCATTTGCTGTTCAATGCCCAGCCACATTGCTCTGGCATCTTTACAGCTGTCCACCCTCGCGAACATGTCATTAGGTAGAGCCATAGTGAGTAACGTGAGAGCACGTTTATCAATGGCTGCCCTGGCTCGTTGTTCATGAGAGAACATGTCGTAAGGTTTTTCAACCTCATATGCAGGTAGATAGGGAGTGACCTCGGTTCTGGCTACTTCAGCTACAGTAACCGTCGGTCTGATTGGTCCCTCAGTGATAGAGACCATCAGTTTGTCATCTAGTAAGTCGAGGAAGTTAATCATACGGCGTTTCCATTGCTGGTATTCGCCGACGACTAATACTGGAGGTCGTGTTTCAGAACCGATACTGATTATTTCTTTTGACATTGCGTCCTCGGAAATAGGATCTGTTTTGAGTAGTTGGTGATTTCTGATTGGACAGAGCTTCCGCGCTTAAAGCGCTTCCTTTTATAGAAATTCGAGAATTTCAAAAAGAAAGGCCAAGGCGGGAAAAACAGCAAGTCCCGATTCGGGAGAATTGCAAGTCCCGATTCGGGAGTGAGAGAGTCCCGATTCGGGAATTTAAGCCAAGTCCCGATTCGGGAAATGAGAGTCCCGATGCGGGAGATCAAATTTCCAAGTCGGGAGAGGCAAAAAGATCCGATTCGGGTGTATTGTAGAGATCCGATTCGGGAATTGGGAGTCCCGATGCGGGAGTTCAGTGTTCCGAATCGGGACACGAGTGTGCAATTCGGGACTGAAGATCCGATTCGGGAAATAACAAAAACATCAAAAACTGCTTCAAATTTATGTCCAAAACTACCAAAACACGAGCTCTGATACCAATTGAGAGTCCGATAATCAACAAGGATGCAATGTAATGGATCAATGCAAGCTATTACAAGACTAAGTAATGCTCAAACAATGATAATCAAGCAAATATGCAATATAGATGAAGAACACGATAATACGACAAGCATATAACAAAAGTTGTCAGTTGCAAGATTATTATAAAACGTTAACTATCGACCCCTATTTATAGAGTCGAAGTTACAAAACAACCCCTAGAGTCTATGACTCTTTTAAGAGGCGCACAAAAGTATTGTTTTAACTCTAACTATTACAAACGTTTCAAAAGACGCCCCTGACTTCTTTACAAACAAACTAGTCAGGTTCTAACACCATACTTAATTAGATAGAGATGAGAGAAAATAAGAGATGAAGATGAGAGAAATTAAGAGATGAAGATAAGAGATGAAGATAAGAGATGGAGATAAGATGTAGATACAGATAAGAGGTTTTATATATATAGGAAAGATTAAAAGTAAAAAAAAATTAATTTTTTTTAACCCCCAACGGCTATTTTACCGTTGGGGGGTGTTCTTGCCATTTCACAAAAGTTGGAGGTGGAGTGGAGTAACGGCACGGACGCACCGATGGCACCGGTACCGGTGCGCATACCGGCCATGCGCGACGGTGTTGCCGCCGGTACCGCACCCGGTACCGCCTCCCTGCCGATACGGTAGCGGATGGCCTTAGGATAACCTGTCCCAAATTAAGCGATCCCGAACAGACAAAAAATTGAAGTTTTTTAACAATACTTTAATGTCATTGTGATGCATTTTAATATATGTAATTGGTCACTCAAGTACAATTTTAAAAATGCATTTTAGAGTAAATACATATTTGGAACCTTGGTTTACACTATATTGCACTGTTGGTTCCTAGTGATGCCATGTCTTGTACTCTATCAATGCTATCCAAGTAATCCTTCAAGCTACAACACTATACGAGGCTCCACGCTTAATCTAGTCCATCATATCGAAATAATGTTGCCACTAAGAGAAAAAACCCAATTGAAAGGCTATGGTATTGTACTAGCTTGGATTGTTAGTTTATCAAGAATGATGCATGTCAAAAACAGGAATTGAGATTGTTTTTATTTCCACAATTCTAATAAATTAATATTTTTAAAATCTTTGATTCCCCTTGTTGGTAGGGGTGAGCAATGACGGGAACCCCGCCAAAATTCATGGATTCGGAATCGGTTGCACCGGTTATTCATATTTCCGAAACTAGGTACCCAGTGTCTAATTTTTTTAAATATTTTATGTTATAAAAAAATAACTAT
>JARYMX010000311.1:25000-34438 GCA_030169165.1 Centaurea solstitialis | reverse complement strand
TGATTTGGGTTTTGTTTGTTGTTGTGTGTGTGTGGGGTTTTTGATTGTGTGTTGTTGTGGGGTGTTGTTGGTTGTTTTGGTGGTGTGGTGTTGGTGTTGTTGTGTTGTGGTTGTGGGTTGTGTGTTTTTGTTTGTTGTGGTGTGTTGTTGGTTTGTGTTGTTGTGTTGGTGTGTGGTTAAAGTGGTGGGTGTGTGGGGTTGTGTTGTTGTTGTGTGTGTGTTGTGAGTGTTGGGGTGGTTGTGTGATTTGTGGTGTGTTGTGTTGTTGTGTGTGTTGTTGTGTGTTGATTGTGTGTGTGTTGTTTGTTTGTTTGGTTTTTGTGTGTGTTGTGTGTGTGTTGTGATGTTGTGTGATGTGTTTGTTGTGTGTGTGTGTTGATGTGTGTGTGTTGTTTTGGTGTGTGGTTGTGTGTGATTGTTTGTGATGTGTGTGTGATGTGTGTGTGTGTTGTGCGTGTGTTGTGTGAGTTCTCTGTTTTTTGTTGGATTTGCGTGTGTTTTTCGGTTATGTGGGGGTGTGTTTGGTTTCGGTGATGATGGGACTGTGATCGTGTTGTTGGTTGTGGTAGTTTGTTGTGTGTGTTGATGTTTGTGTTGTGTGTGTGGTGCGTCTTGTTGTGTGTGTTGGTTGTTGTGTGTGTGCTTGATTGTTGATTCGTGATGTGTGTGATGTGTTGGATTGTTGATGTGTGTTTTTCCCCCCCCACACGGTGGTGTGTTGTGTTGTGTGTCTGATGTGTCTTTGGCGCATGTTGTGGTGTGTTTAGTTTTGTCCTGTGCTTTGTTGTTTGATGATTTGTTGGTTTGATTGTCGTTGTGGTGTGGTGCGGTGTGGTGTATGGTTTGGTTTGTGTTGTTTTTGTGTTGTTGTGGAAGTTGATTTGTGTTGTTTTTGTGTCTCTGGTGTGTTGTGTTGGTCTGGTGTCGTGTTGATTTGTGTGTGTTGTGTTTTTGTGTGTGTTGATTGTGTTTTTTTTTAGTTTACGTGGGTTCACTGTGTTTGGTGTTTTTGGGTGTGTTCTGTTGATTTTTGTTGTGTTTGTTGTGTGTGGTGGGTTGTGTGATTTTTGGTGTTCGTTGTTGATTGATGTTTGTGTTTGATGTTGTTCGTTTGGTGTTGTGTTGTTGGATATATGTTTGTTCCTGTTGTTACATCGTGATGTTTTGTGTGATTTTGATTGTGTTGGTTTAGAGATGTGTGTTGCTGGTTGTGTGTGTGATCCTGTGTATGTGTGTTGTGTTGTGTTGGTGTTGATGTTTGGTGTGTTTTGTGTGTCGTATGATTTGTAGTGTTTGTGTTGTGATTTTGTGTGTTGGTGTGTTGATGTTGTGTTGATATTGTTGGGGGGTGTGTTTGTGTGTGATTGGTTGTGCGGTGTTGTTTGTGATTTTTGCTGATATCTGTGATGTGGGATGTTTGTGATGCGTGTGGATATTTTTGTCTGGTGTGATTTGTTTTGGTGTCGTGTCTTTGTGATTGATGCTTTGTTGGGTTTTTGATTGTGAGTTTAGTGTGTTTGGGTGTTTGTGTTTTGTTGTTTTTTTGATTTGCGTTTGCTTTTGATGGATTGTGTAGTGTTTAGTGGTTTGGGTTGTCTGTTTGGTTGTTGTGTTTTTGATATTTTGTGTGTGTTTGTGGTGTCGGGTGTTTTCGAGTCTCTGTTTGTGATGTGTTGTGTGGTGTGTTGTTTGTGTGTTTGTTTCGGTGTGTTGTGATGTTGTTTTTGATTTGGGTTATTGATTGTTATTTGATGGGTTTTTGTTGGTGTTTGTGTTTTGGTGTGTTTGGGTTTGTTGTTTGTCGGCCCACCACCATACCACCCATGTCCTGTTGCCCCCCCCCCCACCACGCCCACCTGAGTCCTTGTTTGTTTGGATCTGTTGTTGTGATATGTGTGGGTGTTTGACTTTTTGTGGATCGTGATTGTTTGTCATTTGGTGTGTTTGCTTTGTGTTGTGATTGGTGTGTGTTGTGATGTTTTTTTTGTTGTTTGTTGGTGTGTGATTTGTGATTGTTGTTTGTTGAGTGTTGTGTGTGGGGTTTTGTTGTGTGGACCTGTGTGTTTGTGTGTTGGTTGTGATTTCTGGTTTGGATGTGTTGTTGGTTTGTTCTGTGTTGTGTTTTGTGTGTTGTGTGTTTGTTGTTGTTTCGTTGTTGAGGTTGTTTTTGTGGTGCTGATCGTGCCTGTTGTGTTATGTGATGTATGTTGTGTGTGATTTGATTGATTTTGTTGATGTGTTTGTTGATTGTTGGGATCTTTTTGTGTAGTTAGTGGTATGTGGTGTGTTTATCTTATTGTGTTTGTTGTCGGTTGTGTAGTGTTGTTGTGGTGATTTGGTGGTTGGTTTGTTTGGTTTTGTTCGTCTTTGTTTTTAGAATTGTTTGTTTGTGTTTGTGTGATGTTGTTGTTAGTGTGTGTCTTGTTTATGTTGTTGTGTTTGTTAGTGTGCGTTTTTTGTTTCTGTTTGATGTTGTGTGTTTGGGCTGTGTTGATTTGGGTTTTTTTTTGTTGTGTGTGTGTCGTATGTCGATGTGTTCTGTTGTGTTGTTGTTTGATGGTGTGGTTCTTGTGTGTTTTGATTGTTGTTGTTTGGGATTGTGTTTGTGGTTTTTGTGTTGTGTTGGTATGTTTGTGTGTCTGATGTTTTGTTGTGTGGTGTGTGTGTTTGGATGTTGTGGTGTGTTTTGTTGTGTTGTTTTGAGTGTGAGTTGTTGTTGTGTGTGTGTGTTTTTCGTGTTGTATTGAGGATTGATTTGGTTGTGTTGTTGTGTGTGTGGTGTCCTTGTTTGTTTTCTGTTGTGGTTGTTTGTTTTGCTTTTTTGTTTGTGCGGGGCTTTTCAAGTTTTGTTTGTGTGTTGATTTGCTGTGTTTGGTGTGTTTTTGTGTTGATTGTTTTTGTGTGTTTTTGATTGTTGTGTGGATTGTGTGATGTTTGTGTGTTGTGTGTGTTCTGTGTGTGTGTTCTTGTAGATGTGATCTGTGTTTTTGTTGGTTTTGTGTCGATGTGCTTGTGATTTTTCGTTTGTGAATTGGTTTTGTTGTTTGTGTAAGATGTTTTGTGTGGTGGAGTTTCGTTGGTTGTGTGTGTGTGTCCCCGATGTCGCTTGTTAGTGTGGTGTTTGGTTTGTGTTTTGTTGGTTGATTGGCTGTTGTTGATGTAGTTTTTTGGTTTTGTTGTGATGTGTTGATGTTTGTGTTGTGTGCGTGATTAGTTTGGTGATGTGTTGATGTTTGTTGTGTGTTGTGGGTTTTTTGTTGGTTGATTTGTTTGTGTGTGGGTGTTTTGTTTTGTTTGTGATTTGATTTTGGTGTGTTGTGTGTCGTGGATTGTGGGTTTTCTTGGTTGATTGTGTTGTAGTGTGCTTGTGTGTTTTGATGGTTGTTTCTTGTGTGGTAGTGTTTGTGTGTTTGTGTTTGTGTGTGATGTGTGTTGTTTTGGTGATGGTGTGTGTGTGTGTTTTTGTTGGTGTTAGGGTGTGTTCGTATGTCCGCGTGTTGGTGGTTGGTGTGGTGTGTTGTTGTGTGTTGTGTTTGTGTTGTGTGTTTGTCTGTTGGTTTGTGGTGTTGTGTGTTGGTTGTGTTGTGTTGTTTGTGTGTTGGTTTGTTGTTGTTGTGGTTTTGTGTTGTGTGGTTTTGTGTTGTGTTGCTGGTTGTTTGTTTTTGTGTGTGTTGTGTGTTGTGTGGGGTGTTGTTGTGTGTGTTTGTTGGTGTGTGGTGTGTGTGGTTTGTTGTGGTGTTGTTTGGTGTGTGTGTGTTGTGTGTGTGGTTTGTGGTGGTGTGTTTGGGTTGTGTGTGTTGTGTTGGTGTTGTGTGTTGGTGGGTTGTGTTGGTGTGTGTGGTGTGTTGTTTGTGTTTGTGTTTTTGTGGTTTTTGTTTTGGTTTGTGGTGTTGGGTGTGTGTGTTGGTGTTGTGTGTTGGTGTGTGTGGTGTTTGTTGTGTTGGTGTGTTGGTTGTGTTGTTGTTGTTGTTGTTGTGGTGTGTTGTGTTTGTGTGTGTGTTGGTGTGTTGTGTGTGGTTTGGTGTGTGTGTGGTGTGTGTTGTGTGTTTTTGTGTTTGGTTTGTGTTGTGTGTGTTGTGGTGTGTGTTGTGTTGTGTGTGTGTGTGTGTTGTGTTGTGTGTGTTGTTGGTGGTGTGTTGTTGTGTTGTGGTTGTTGGTGTGTGTGTGGTGTTGTTGGGTGTGTGTTGTTTTGTTGTTGGGTGTGTGTTTGTGGTGTGTTGTGGTGTGTTGTGGTTGTTGTGGTGTGTTGGGTTGGTGTGTGTGTGTTGTGTGTTGTGTGTGTGTGTTGTTTGGGGTGTTTGTGTGTGTGGTTGTTGTGTTGTTGGTTGGGTTGTTGGTGTTGTGTGTTGTGGTTTGTGTGTTGTGGTTGGTGGTTGTGTGGTGTGTTGTTGTGTTGGTTGTGTGGTGGTGTTGGTGTGTATGTGTGTTGTGTTTGTGTTGTTGTGTTTGTGTTGTTGTGTGTGTTTTGTGTGGTTGTGTGGTTTTGTTGTTTGTTGTTGTGTTGGTTTGGTTTGGTTGTGTTTGTTGTGGTGTTTGTGTTGTTGTGTTGTGGTTGTGTGTGTGTTGTGTTGTGTTTTGTGTTGGTTGTTGGTGTTTGTGTGTGTGTGTGTTGTGTGTGGTTGTTGTGTGTGTGTTTTGTTGTGGTTTTGTGTGTGTGTTGTTGTGTGTTGGTGTGTTGTTGGGTGTGCTTGTTTGTTTGGTTTTGGGTGTGGTTGGTGTGTTGTGGGTTGGTTGGTGTTGGTGTTTTGTTTTTGGGTGGTGTTGTTGGTTGGGTGTGGGTGTTTGTGGTTGTGTGTGTTTTGTGTGTGTGTGTGGTGTTTGGATTTTGGTTGTGTTGTGTGGTGTGTTGTGTTTGGTTGTTGTTTGTGGTTTTGTTTGGTGTTGTGTTGTGGGGGGGGGGGGGGGGGGGGGGGGGGGGGGGGGGGGGGGGGGGGGGGGGGGGGGGGGGGGGGGGGGGGGGGGGGGGGGGGGGGGGGGGGGGGGGGGGGGGGGGGGGGGGGGGGGGGGGGGGGGGGGGGGGGGGGGGGGGGGGGGGGGGGGGGGGGGGGGGGGGGGGGGGGGGGGGGGGGGGGGGGGGGGGGGGGGGGGGGGGGGGGGGGGGGGGGGGGGGGGGGGGGGGGGGGGGGGGGGGGGGGGGGGGGGGGGGGGGGGGGGGGGGGGGGGGGGGGGGGGGGGGGGGGGGGGGGGGGGGGGGGGGGGGGGGGGGGGGGGGGGGGGGGGGGGGGGGGGGGGGGGGGGGGGGGGGGGGGGGGGGGGGGGGGGGGGGGGGGGGGGGGGGGGGGGGGGGGGGGGGGGGGGGGGGGGGGGGGGGGGGGGGGGGGGGGGGGGGGGGGGGGGGGGGGGGGGGGGGGGGGGGGGGGGGGGGGGGGGGGGGGGGGGGGGGGGGGGGGGGGGGGGGGGGGGGGGGGGGGGGGGGGGGGGGGGGGGGGGGGGGGGGGGGGGGGGGGGGGGGGGGGGGGGGGGGGGGGGGGGGGGGGGGGGGGGGGGGGGGGGGGGGGGGGGGGGGGGGGGGGGGGGGGGGGGGGGGGATGTGTGTTTTGGTTTGTTTGTGTGTTTGTGTGTGTTGTGTGGTGTGTTTGTTGTGTGTTGTTTGTGGTGTTGTTGTGTGTTTGTGTTGTTTGTTTGGTTGTTGTGTGTGGTTTGTGTTTTGTTTGGTGTTGTGTGGTGTTGTTGTTTTGTGTTTTTGTTTGTTGTATTGTGTTGGTGTGTAGTTGTTGGTGTTTGTGTGTTTGTGTTGTTTGTTGTGGGTTGTGGCGTGGTGTTTTTGTGTGTGTGTGTTGTGTGTTGTTTGTTGTGTTTGGTGTGAGTTGGTGTGTGTTGTGTGTGTTGGTTGTTGTGTGTTGTTGGGTTGTTTGGTGTGTGTGGTGTGGTGGTTTTTGGTGTTGTGTGTTGTGTTTGGTGTGTTGGGTTGGTGTGGTTTGTGTGTGGTGTTTGTTTTGCTTTGTTGTGGTTTGTGTTGTGGTGTTGTTGGTGTTGTGTTGGTGTTTTGGTTGTTGGTATGTTTTGGTTGGTGGTTGTGTTGGTGTGTGGTTGAGTGTTTGTGTTGTGTTTGGTGGTTGTGTGTTGTGCTTGGTTGTGGTGTGTTGTGTGTTGTTTGTGTGTTGTGGGTGTGTTTTGTTGGTGTGTTTTGGTGTTGTTGTTTTGTGTTGTGTGGTTGGTTGTGTGGTGTGTTGTTTTGTTGTGGTGTGTGTTGGTGTTGTGTTGGTGTGTTGGTGTGTTGGTGTTGTGGTTGTGTTTGTGGTGGTTGTTGTGTTGTTGGTGGTTTGTGTTGTGGTTTGTGTGTGTGCTTGTGTGTGTTGTTGTTGTTTGGTGTTTTGGTTTGTTGTGGTGTGTGTGTTGGTGTGTTTGTTGTTTGTTGTGTGTTGTTTGTGTTGTGTTGTTTGTGGTGTGATGTTTTGTTGTGTGTGTTGGTTGTTTTGTGGTTGTTGTTGGTGTGTGTTGTTGTGTTGTGTGTTGGTTGTTTGTGTGTTGTTTGGTTGTGTGATGGTTGTTGTGGTGTTTGTGTTTTGGTGGTGTGTGTGTGTTTTGTTGTGGTGTGTTTGTGTTTGTTTGGTTTTGTGTTGGTTTGGTGTGTGTTTGTTGGTTTTGTGTGGTGGTTGGGTTGTGTTTTTGTTGTTGTAGGTGTTGTTGTGTTGTTGTGTGTTTGGTGGTGTGTATTTGTTTTGTGTGTTTGGTTGTTGTTTGTGGTGTTTTGGTGTGTTTGTGTTGTTGGTTTGTGTTTTGTGGTGTGTTGGTTTGTGGTGTATTGTGTTGTTGTTTTGTGTTGATGTTGTTGTTGTGTTTGGTGTTTGTGTTGGTTGTTGGTGTGGTGTTGTTGGTTTTGTGGTGTGTTGTGTGGTTGTGTGTTTGTGGTGTGTGTGTTGGGTGTGGGTTGGTGTTTTGTGGTGTTGTGTTGTGTGTTTGTGTTGGTTGTGTGTGTGTTGTTTGGTGTTTGTGTTGTGGTTTTGTGTGTGTGTTGTTGTGTTGGTGGTTTGTGTGTTGGTTGTGTGTGTGGGTTGTTTTTGTTTTGTGTTGGTGTGGGTTTGGTTTGTTTGGTTTTGTGTTGGTAGTGGTTGTTGGTTGTTGTGGTTTGTTGGTGTGTGTGTGTTGTTGGTGTGTGTTGTGGGGTGTGTTGGTGTGGTGTGTGTTGGTGTGGTGTATGTGTTTTGGTGTGGTTGGTGGGTGTTTGTGTGTGTGGTTTGTTGGTTGTTTGTGTGTTGTGTGGTTGTGTGTGTGTGTGGTTGGTTGTGTTGGTGTGTGTTTTTGTTGTTGTTGGTTGTGTGTTTGTTGTGTGTGTTGGTGTGGTGTGTGTGTGTGTGGTGGTTTGGTGTTGTGTTGGTGTGTGGGGTTTTGTTTGTGTGTTGTGTGGTGTGGTGGGGTTTGGTGTTGTTTGTGGTTTGTTGTGTGGGTTGGGTGTGTTTTGGTGTTGTGGTTGTTTGTGTGTGTGGTTTTGTTTTGTGTTGTGTGTTGTGTGTTGTGTTTTGTGTTGTGGGTTTGATGTTTGTGTGTGTTTTTGTTTTGTGTGTTTTGTGTGTGTGTGTTGTGTTGTTTTGGTGGTGTGTGGTGGTGTGTTGTGTGTTGGTGTTTTTTGGGTTGTGGTGTGTGGTTTGTGTGGTGGTTTTTGTGTGGGATTTGGTTTGGTGGTTTGTGGTTGTGTTTTGTGTGGTGTTGGTGGTGGTGTTGTGGTGTGTTGTTGGTTGTGTGTTGTTTGTTGTTGTGTTGGTGTGTTGTGGTTGTGTTGTGGTGTGTTTGGTTGTTGTTGGTGTTGGGTGTGGGTTGTTGTTTGGGTGATGTGTGTTTGTTGTGTTGGTTGGTGTGGTTGTTGTGTGTGGTGTTTTGTGGTTGGGGTTTTGTTGTGTTTGTGGTTGTATGTTTTGTGTTTGGTGTGGTGGTTTGGTGGTTGGTTTGTGTGTGTTTGTGTGTGTTTGTGTTGTGTTGTGTTTGTTGTGTGTTGTGTGTGTGTTTGGTTTGGTTGGTGTGTTTGTGTGTGGTGTTTTGGTTGTGTTGTGTTTGTGTGTTTGTTTGGTGTGGTGTTGGTGGTTTGGGTTGTGTTGTGGTGTTGTGTTGTGTTTGTTTGGTTTGTGTGTGTGGTTGGTGTTGTTTTTGGTGTGTTGTGTTGTTGGTGTTTTGTTGTGTTTGGTGGTGTTGTGTTGGTTTGGTTGTGGTGTTTGTGTGTTGTGTGTTTTGGTTGTGGGTGTGTGGTGTGGTTGGGTTTTGTGTTGTTTTGTTGGTTGTTGGTTGTGTTTGTGTGTGTGCTTGTGGTTGTTTTGTTGGTGTTGTTTTTGTGTTTGTTGTTTTTTGGTGTGTGGTTGTGTGTTGTTGGTTGGTGTTTTTTTTTTGGGTTGTTTTGGGGTTGTTTGTGTGGTTGTTTGGGTTTGTTGTTGGTGTTGGTTGTTGTGGTTGTGTGTTTTTTGTTGTTGGTTGGGTTTTGTGTTGTGTGTTTTGTTTTTGTGGTTTGTGTGTGTGGTGTTGTGTGTGTTGGTTGTTGTGTTGTTTGTGTGTTGTTGTGTTTGTGGTGTTGGTGTTTGTGTTTGTTGTGTTTGGTGTTGGTTGTTTGTGTTGTGTGGTTTTGTGTTGTGTGTGTTGTTGTGTTGTTGTGTGTGTGTTGTGTGTTGTTGTTGTGTTGTTGTGTTGTTTGTGTTGTGTGTGTGTGGTGATTGTGTTTGTGTGTTGTGTTGTGTTGTTGTGTTGTTGGTGTTGTGGTTGTGTGTGTGTTTGTGTTGGTGTTTTGTGTTGTTGTGTTGTTTGTGGTGTTGTTGTTTTGTTTGTGTTTGTGGTGTGTGTTTGTGTTGGTTTGTGTGTGTTGTTTTGTTGTGGTTTGTGGTGTTTTGGTGTTTGTGTGTTGTTGGTTTTGTGTTGTGTTGTGTGTTGTTGGTGTTGGTTGTGTGTGTTGTTTGTGTGTGTGTTGGTTGTGTTGTGTGTTGTGTTGTTGTGTTGTGTTGTGAGTGTGTTGTGTTGGTTTTGTTGTGTGTTTGTGTTGTTGGTTGTGGTGTGTTGTGGTGTTGTGGTTTGTTGTGGTTGTTGTGTGTTGGTGTTGTTGTGGTGTGTGTGTTTGTGTGTGTTGTGTGTGTTGTGTTGTGTTGTGTGTGTGTGTTGTGTTTGTTGTTGTGTGTTGTTTTTTGTTTGTTGTGGTTTTTTGTGGGTTTGTGTTGGTGTGTGTGTGTTGTGTTGTGTTGTTGTGTGGTGTGTTGTTGTTGTGTGTTGTGTTGTGTTGTTGTTTGTTGTGTGTTTGTGTGTGTTGTTGTGTTGTGTTGTGGTGTGTTGTTTTGTGTTGGTGTTGTGTTGTGTGTGTTGTGGTGTTGTGTGGTGTTGTTTGTGGTTGTGTTGTTGTTTGTTGTTTGTTTGTGTTGGGTTTGTGTGTGTTGTTTGTGTTGTGGTGTTGTTGTGTGTTGTTGGTGTTGTGGTTGTGTGTGTTTGTTTGTTGTGTGTGTTTGTGGTTTGTTTTGTGTTGTGTGGTTG
>JARYMX010000311.1:0-15000 GCA_030169165.1 Centaurea solstitialis | reverse complement strand
CATCTTTTTTATTCCCCCCCGCATTTTTTTGTATAAGTATTTCAGTTTTACGATAAAATTTTCTGAAGATTGACCCCACGACTTTTTTTTCCCGGGCAAAGGAATCCGGGTCAAATTTTCCAAATTTCCCTGGGAAGTTTACTGAACTTTTGTATTTAAAAAATGTTTCAGGAGGAATCTCGAGGTAGATGGGGGTTTTGAAAAGGAACCCCTTAAATCAAAATTTTCCAGTATGAATACTATGCCCAACCTGAAATTTGGGTGTTTGGTAGAAAAAACACCGATTCTCCGCTGAAAAAAATTTCCCTATCTGGATAAATTTCCGAGATATTTTTTTACGAAGTTTTTTTTATAGCATCTATAATTGCTTCTGGTTTTTTTTTGACAGCCCGGCAAATAGACATCCCCCAAGGAAATTAGCTTTCGATTTCCAACGAACAGTGCTAAAAAAAAGGTTTACTAAACCCATCCCCCCTGTGATTGTACATGCCCCCAAATAGCAAAAAACTATTTTGGGTTCGGCATTTTGCTCGAAATAATCTCACAAAGGGAAAGGGGGGGGCCTTTTTAAATTGTTACTTTTTCCCGGCTGTTAAAAAAAGGGCCGTTTGTCTAAACTCAAACCCGGGACAAAGTCCAAAAAACGACAAAGCGAATCGTGAGCCTAAAAAGTGAAGCAAATTCAATGAAGCCCAACTGGTCCCAATGAGAAGCGGCCATAAACAAAGGGGCCCTTGACCAATTTGAAAGATCTTTTAAATGTAGTTGAAATAACTGAATTTTCGGGTTGTTCGATCAAATAAGGGAAACTCAAGGGAATTTCTTTAACAAACTCAATTTTTTCCTTTTTTTTTTAAATTTCTGAATATTCGGGAGCTAAGACCTTTCCCAATCCCCCCTTTCGCCAGCATAAACAAAACCAAAACCAATTAAGAAAAACACAAAAAAAAGCTTCTACAAATAGGGAAACCCAAATACACCCGAAACTCTTTGCCCATGGATAAAAGAAAAACCGTTTCAAACATCAAAAACAACAAAAACAAGAAACCCCCATATAATAGCGGATTCAAAATTGAAGCCAAGCGTCGCCTATTTTTTTCATACCCGTTTCATAACTAAAATTTCCCGGCCCTTTTAAAAAATTGGGAGCTAAAATTCCGAAATAAAAAATACCAAAAAAGGAAAAGACTTGAAAATTATTAGAAATCCCCCAAAAAAAAACATATTCGTAAAGCAGAAACTAGACGCACTCCTATAAACCCGTGGAAAATAAAAAACCGTATAAGTAAAATTCGACTTGAAATTGTTAAGCCCTTCAAACAATAAACTTTTAGTTAAAGTAAGAATTGTTTTTGGTTCGAACCATCTGTTCCTTTCTGGGTGTGTTTCCTTTCACGATTCATCGTTTTAAATCCAAATTTTTTTACTTATTTTTTTAAATTTTTTTTTTTTAGTTAATTTCCCATTGCCCCTTACCCAAAATTTCCCTCTTTTTTTCATCTAAAATCTTACCGAGGATTCCCCTCTAAAAAAAAAGGGGATTATAAAAAAAAAATTTCACATTTTTTTTTTTTTATTTCGAATTTGGAATTCTATTTATAAAATTGATCAAAAATTGAAATCAATTTCAAAAAAATTTTTTTCAATTTATTATCTTTATTAATATATTTCTTTTTTTTATGAATTTTTCCTTTTTGTCTTTTTTTTATTAGCCCGTTTAGAATAAACAAGTAGTCAGAGAAAGAGAATGCCCTGGGAAATTTTCATCTAAAGTTTTTAGAATATATCGGCTTGTTACTTTTTTTAGAATCCAACCCAAATTGGGGGTTTTTTCTATTCATAGAAAAATTCAAAAAAGAAGACAGGCCCAAAGTTAATAAGGATACGAAGGAAAGCCTTTTTTTCGTTGTTAAACAATTTTTTAACAATGAAACTTAGCTTTAAGAAAAAGATATTCGTTTTTCAAACTTTTATCTTGTGCACAAATCCCGCAAAATTTACCGACGTAAATTACAAATTAGATTTTTGGGTTTGGGTTTGGGTTTTGGATTTTTTTAAACCGGGACCCGTTTTAAATAAATAAAAAATTTACTAAAATTTGGGTAAAACCAAAAAAGGGAAAGTATAACAAACTCCTTGATTGGGGACGGGAAAAATTTCCAAAACAAATTTTTCCCCACGAAAGAAATTTAAAAAATTTTGGTTTGCTTATCCACAACGGGAAAAAACGTTTGGGTCCATTAAAATGAAATGTGTTTTTTTGTTTTTAGTTTGAATTAAAATTTAAAAAAACGACCCCCCATAAAGGGGCTTATGAGGAATCTTTGTCTTTTAAAGAAGCAACCCGTCGGGTTAAAACAAAAACCGAGGAAATTCAAAAAAAAAAATGATCAATTTTTTGTATTTAAAATTTAAATTTTCAATTTTTTTTATAGGGCTCTGGGGCCCAAAAACGGACTCGAACCGTAGACTTTTTCTCGGAAAAAACAGCCCAAAACTTATTTTTAAACCAAAATGATCTGAACTTTTTCAAAGCCCCCAAAAAATGCATTTTTTGTGAAATTGGGGCTCTTTAAAATTAACTATATAAAAAACACCCTACCCGCCATTTTTTTTTTTTGACAGAAAAAAAAAGGAATGGCCCCGTGTGCTCAGAGTCATTATGGGGAAAAAAAGATTCAGTTGAACACTCCCAAAGTTTTTCCCAAAGGGGGGTTAAATCTTGACGGGGTCTGCCTCTGGCCTAGTTTAAACCTAAGTAAAATGAAGTCTCAATCGCTCTACTTAAAAATAAAATTGAAATTTCATACCCCTTAAAGTTCATAGGACAAAAAAATTTTTTTGAGCCCCCTTAAACTCAGCCTAGCATTGAGAAAGACTGGAATTCCCCCTTTAAATCAAAAATATAAAAATCAATGAAGGGGCCCTGTTTGGCCCCTAACTGGGCACCAAAAATCGGACCGAACCCTTTGTCAGGCTATTGTTCTCTTTTTTCCCACAAATTTATGGAGTAAGACATCGTTTTCTCAATAAAAACAATTTTTTAAAATTGCATGATGGACCCCCGAAAAACATCGGCGCGCGTGTAAACGAGGTCTCAACCAACTGACCCTATACCCTTATTGCTTGTAATACATTTTTTTAATTATGTAAAAATTTTCCCTTGTCAAAAAGAATATTCTCAAAGATGACTTTTTCCCCATGACCCAAGATCGATTGATGGGGAAATTGTTTTCTAAGAAATATAAATTTTTAAATTAATCCATCGATGGAGAGCCCCCTTTTGGGTTTTTTCTTTGTGAAGATAAATCCCCTACTTAACCCCGCGGTTAGAGAAATTGCTTTCATACGGGGGGAAAGTCTTTGGGTTTTCAAATCCAATAGTGGTAAAAATTATTAATACCTTTGGGGCCCGCGGTATCTAAAAAGTTTTTTTTTAACCCATTTTTTTTTAGTGATATTTATTTTGTATTTTTTTCAAATTTTTTTTCTTTTCTTTTCATCAAAATCTGATTCCCGTTTGATTGTATTTACTCGACAGAATCAAGTAAAACCCAAAACAACCAAATAAAAGGGTTTTATAAACCCAAACCCTTTTTTCGGAGAAACCCCCGACTGGTTATGAAATCGAAATTGATACCCTACTCGTGTCCTAGCCCGTCGGAGAGCAAGATTTTTGCCTCAATTTTTGTCCTTTCCTCAGCTTTTCCAAAGCAGTTTTCCGTTTATTTCAAAGATTTTGCTGACTTCTTGTGGATCAATGTCCCCCACTTTTCTCTGCATTTTTTAAACTAAAACGGGATCTCATTATTACCTATTCTAGCAAAACCGCCCACCCAGAGCCATCGTTAACCTTTGGGTCTTTAAAGGGCGAAAATTTCTCAAAATCCCTATATTATTGCTGGGGGAAATGGGAAAGGGGTTTTTTGGGGAAATTTACCCCAAATTTGGGTCCACTATTAGTAAAAAAAATGATTTTTTTTTTCACTTCTAAAACCCCAAACTTTTCCCGTTTAGGGGTCAGTACACAAAGTTTTAAAGGGGTCATTTATTCAAATTGCACCCCGTTTTTTAAGTTTCATAGCCTTCGCCGTACTTCATGATTTTACCTACCAAAAAAAGGCCTTTTCGGGAAAGACCAAAAAAATTCCCCCCGGAAAGGATTAATTGAAAGCCTTCTAATTTTTTTCCTGCAAAACCCAACATATTTTCCCGGAGAACCCTTAAATACTTCGCTACAAAAAAGGTTGGGGATAAGAAACCCCTCTTTTTTTCGCGCTTTGCTAGGGTTAAAAAGAACCTCTTCGAAAATTTTGGGCCCCAAGCCAAGAAAAGCTATAAAAACTTAAATTTTTCTTTGTAACTTTTGTAAAGTTTGTTTTAACCTGTTTGCATTTTTCATAATTTTTACCCCACCAACGACCCGGGGGTTGTAGCCATTTTTTGACTTTTGAATCTAAAGGATCTACTGCGGGAAATAAACCTTTGGCTCTAATCCTCTTGATAGTACGGTAGTAGCATCTAAATTTGAAAATTTCCCTAGCAGGAGGGGGGTGGGGGTAAAAATCATCTCGGGTACATAAACAGCTTGAATAGAAGTTATGGACCCTTTTTTGGTAAAGAAATTCTTTTTTGTAAAGTACCCATTTGGGTACAAAAGGTGGGGTTGAAAACCCACAGCGGAAGGCTTTCCCAAACCCAAAAAAAGGGGATACTTCGGATCCGGGTTTGGGGACAAAAGGGAAAATTTTTTCCCAAAAAATAAAATTTAAGTTTGTTCTTTTAACCATCTCGGAAATTTTCCCGCCATAGTTGGGGAAAGTAAAAACCCAAAATCTCATACGAGCCCCCCGGGGGGTTCATTCATCTGACCGAAAACCTAGACCCACTTTTGTTTCTGCAATTTTTTGTTCTTTAAATTACTCCAGATTCTTTCTTTTCCATGTAAAAAACTTTCCTTCACGAGTCCGTTAAACCGACTCCCCCAAAAACGGATACCCCCCCGGAGTTTTGGGAAATATTGTTAATCAATTCCAAAATGAGTACTGTTTTTTTTAAAACCCCCACGCCAGCCCCCCCCGGAATAGTCCATTTTTCCCCCAACGGCGATAAGGGGCAAAAAAGATTACTACTTTAAATTTCCCGGGTTTAAAAAAATAGATAATTTTGAATCAAACCCTGTATAAAGGCGGGGCGCAAACTATGAATAGGAAATGTTTTGCAATATCAAACGGGAAACCTAAATTGGTAAACCGGGCCCCCCCCCTCGCCAACACGTTGAAATTTTCGTCCGAGAGTCGCTCCACCGCCCCGGAACACTTTAGCGGACCCCCCCAAATAAATTTTAAGGGTCCATTCCTCTCTTTGGGACCGTCTGTAGCACTCCATACTAGGGGCCCTAACTCAAATTGTTTCCTAATAAGGCTGTACCCACAAAGTCACTTAAATTTGGTTGCCCCAGGGAAAATCTCGACCCTTAACTCCCCAGAGCGTTATAAATATTAGGCTTTTGCCTGGGGGAAAAGCTACATCTAGTCCCCGGGAACCAATGTTTTGGGAGATACGCCCCCAGGTTCTTTTTTTAAAAGCGGGGAAAAACCCCAGAACCAGAAGTTTTCCCGTAAGTCTCAAAATATAATAATAAAAAAAAAAAATCTCAATTTTTTTGCGAAAATTATCCTTTTCAAAAAAAATTTTTCCGATGGAAATTTTGGGGTGGGTTTAAATTTCAATAAGAAATGGGATTTTAGCACAACGTTTTTGTTAGAAAACCATCCAACCGAACCCAAAATTTAATTGTTTATTTAAATTAAATTTCAATGAGTGAAATTTTTTAAGTTCAACGAACCCATTTTTAAAAAAACAAGTAGAAGAAAAGAATTTGAAAAATCTTTTATTTGTCTATCATTATAAAAATCCCCTCTATATTAAACTATTGGGAAATCGAGCCTGAACTCTATTTTCGCTCAGTATTTTTTAAAAACATCCGGCCCCTTCTTATTTCTTAAATTTAAATTTTCGTCTAGCCTGTTGTTTTTTTTTTTTTAACCCTTTCCCTAGAAAAATTCCCCCATATTTTCCCCATCTAGGATTTTCATATACAAAATATATCACTGTCAAGAGGTAAAATTTTTAGTATTTTGGGTTTTTTTTAGGAATTTTTTATTCAAAAAAAAAAAAAAAATTTTAAAAATTTGGGGTTTCCCCTATATATGAAAGATATACAAAAATGATGTATTTTTCCGAAACAAATACCCTGGTCTAATAATCAAGCATTCTGATTAGTTTTTATATTTTAAATATTAGTTGGGGAATTTTTTTGAAAGGTTTCCCGAAAAAAATTCATTAACGCCTAATTCATGTCGAGTAACCTTTTTGTTGTGAGAATTTTTAATTTTCATGAGTTTTTTTTTGGGGGGGATTTATTTTCACCACAAACCAAAAGACTAAAACAATGTTGGAAACAAAGCAGGGGTTAAAGATTATAAATTGACTTAAATTTTACTCCTGACTAAAAACCAAGGATAAATGGGTTCTTGGCACATTTCGAGTAACTCCCAACCTGGGGTTTTCCCCCTGAAGAAGCAGGGGCCCCCAGGGAGCTCCGAATCCCTTTTAAAAGGTACAAAGGACAAATGTGTGGACCGATGGACTTACGAGCCCTTTAACTTTTCAAAGGGCGATGCCAATGGAAAATTTACCTGTTCCTGGGGAAGAAACTCAATTTATTGCTTATGTAGCATACCCCTTAACCTTTTTTAAGAAGGTTTTTGTTTACTAACATGTTTGACTTTCCCCCTTTTAGGGAAAGTAATTTTGGGGTTTAAAGCCCTGCGTGCTCTAAAGTCTGGGGGATTTTTCGAATCCCTCTGCGTATGAAAAAAATTCCCCAAGGGGCCCCCTCACCCGGGATCCAAGTTGAAGAGATAAATTGAACAAGTTTTGGTCGTCCCCTGTTGGGGGTTTCTATTAAACCTAAATTGGGGTTATCCCTAAAAACTACGGGAGAGCTGTTTTTGATGTCTTCGTGGGGCCTTGCTTTTACTAAAAAATGATTAAAACGGAAATCCCAACCATTTTTTGCGTTGGAGAGACCCTTTCCCCATTTTTTGCCCAACTATTTATAAAACACAAGCTGAAAAAAGGTGAAATCAAAGGGCATTACTGAATGCTACTGCGGGGGCATGCGAAGACATGATAAAAGGGCTGGGATTTGCCAGAGAAATTGGGGGTTCCTATCGAATGCATGACTACCCAAAAAGGGGGGTTCCCCGCAAATTAAATACCTTGGGTCATTATTGCCCAAAATAACGGACTACTTCTTCCATCCACCGCGCAAAAGCATTTCAAATTATTGTAGACCGAATAATCATGGTATGCACTTTCGTGTCTACTAAAGCGTTTCGTATTTTCCGGTTGGGGAAACATAATTCAACCGGTAACCCTTGGGAGGGGAAACTTGAAGGGGAAAAAAGAGATCACTTTGGGGTTTGTTGATTACTGCGTGATGATTTTAATTTAAAAAAAAATCGAAGTCGCCCGGGATTTATTTCACCCAAGTTTTGGGTTTTCTCTACCAGGTTTTTCTACCCGTACTTTGGGCGGTATTTACGTTTTTGGGAAAATCCTGCTTAGACCGAAAACTTTGGGGACGATTCCCCTACTAAAAGTTTCGGTTGGGGGAACTTTTGGCACCCTTGGGGAAAAGCAAACCCCCGCGTAGCTAAACGAGTAGCTCTAGAAGCATGTGTACAAGCTCGTAAGAGGGCCGGGGGATCTTGCTACTGAGGGGAATGACATTAAAACCGTGAGGCTAACCCAAAAGGAGTCCCGAACTAAACTGCTGCTTTTGAAGGGATGGAAGGAGATCAAATTTTAAATTTGAGGCAATGGATACTTTGGATGTTTGAGGGAATGGATACTTTTTGGGTTAAAAAACGTTCGTTCTCTTAATTGAATTTTTAATTTAAAAAACCCGGGCCCCAAACCTTTTACTAAAAGGATTGAGCCAATTTCCAAAAATCCCTAAATTTTTAGATGATACATAAATTGTAAAGTAAAGATAAAAGAAAATTTAAAAAAAAAAACTCGAAGACAAAAAAACTCAAATCTTTTTTTTTTTGTGTTGGATCCCCCAATTAATCCTATGGATCCTTAGGGTTTTGGGGTATTCCTTTTTGATCCTGGGAGTTTTTTCCCGGATAGAGACAGGTAAACCCCAAACCTTTCAAAACCCCCTTTCCCGTATATTGTCCCTTTTTTTTTCCGTATTGTAATAGAAACTTTAAATTTTATTTGTTATTTGACGAGATTTTACAAAAAAAATTTTTCGTAGGAGAGAACAAATCTTTTTTTTTCACACTCCTTATTAGTTAATAATCCTAGTGATTGTAAATTTTTAAAAGCCCTTTTTCTGATAGGAAAAAAAAGATATTCAAAAAAAATGAAAATTTTTGTCGAATACTAATTTATCATTGTAATTTTTTAAACCAAAATGGGAAAAAATTTTAAAAAAAAAAAAACCCCCTAAGAAAAAAATGGGGGTTTCAAATTTGATGTTTTTTTAAGACGGGGTTCGAAAAACAGATGTAGGGAAAAAAAATCAAAAGGGCAGTCTTGGGCCTATTGAAAATCCAGTTTAAAGTCAAGATCGGAATAGAAAAGAAACCCGGGAAAAAACCCTTTAGAGTTGGGTGGGCAAGACAATTACATTAAAAAAGGAAAACCCTTTTTTTGGGTCAAGGACAAATTGGAATTTCATCTCTGATGATACTTTTTTATTTTTAAAAAATAGTAAAGGGGACAGTTATTCTATATATTTGATATTGAAAATCATATTTTTTTTAGATTGACAATGCATCCTTTTTGTAGTGAAAATAGAAAGTTCTTTTGATCGGGAATTTTAGTTTTTCTGAAAAAATGGATCTAAGAGTAAAAATCCCCCCCCACGAAACGGGACATGGGATGGGGGGGCCCAAACCTTGGAATAAACACATTAATATTTGCATTGACATTATCTTCATATCAAATCCCCTATTGAAAAATTTTCATTGTTTAAATGGAAAATGACAAAATTTCAGTAACAATTACGTTTATGGTTTTCCCTTTTGGGGTGAAAGGGGGTAGTAGTAAAAGCGAGAATGCCGGAAAAAGAACAGAACGAGTGGGAAAACTATAAAACCCGAAAGTTTTTACGATCCCGGATGAACTCAAAAAAAACAGGCTTTTTTGGGTTTTAATGCGAAAATTGGGTTTTTTTTTAAATTTTAAGAAATTTTTTAAACAAAAATGAATCTTTTTTGAACAATGTGGAAACCTTTAAAAAAGAATTCAGATAGAAACGAAAATTTCGATCGATCCGGGTACTTGGGACCCAAAGGGTGAAGACATGGTCTCTCTGGATTTCCCCTTTTAAATTTCAATTTGGAGGGGGGAGGGCCCTTTTAAAAAACCCAAACATTCTTTTCAAAAAAAGACAAAGGGTTAACCCCAGGGCCCGTTCAAACAGGCCTAGGGCAACTAAACGGGATTAACGTAGCAATTGGGGGTTTTGGATTTTCATTTATGGGGGTAGTTTTGGGAATTCCGTATCGGGGGGAAAATTACCCGTTTGATTGAAAACGCTAAATAAAAAAATTTCTACCTCTTTTTTATAGTGTGTGCTTCCGGGGGGGCACGCATGGGAAGAAGGAAGTTTGACTTGATGCAAATGGCTAAAATCTTTTCTGCTTTTTAAAATTTAAACAATCAAATAAAAAGTTATTCTATGTACCCCAAACCTTACCTCCCTACAAACCCGGGGGGGTGAAAAGCTAGTTTTGGGGAAAGTTGGGGGGTAACATTTTTTGCCGAACCCAATGCCTACAATTTCATTTGCGGGGAAAAAAGAGTAAAAGAAAACATTGAAAAAAAACAGTACCCGAAGGGTTCCCCAAGCGGCTGAGTATTTATTCCAGAAGGGCTTTTCGATTAATCGTAAAACCCCGTAATCCTTTAAAAAACGTTTCTGAGTGATTATTTAACTCCATACTTTCTTTCCTTTTTTAAACAAAATTAGAACATTAATTCAATTAAATTTTTTGGGCCCAAAAAAGTAATTAGTTTTTCCCGAATCCAAAATCAAAATTAGACGAAAGGGGTTTTCCCTTTTTTTGACAAAAGGGTTAAAACCTTTTAAAAAAATCAAAATCACCGGGAAAAACCCCCCCCTTTTTTTTAAAATTCCTGATTATTTTAACAAGAAGCCCCCTACAACAAGATAAAAATAAATTCTTAAATTTTTTGGGAAAATTTGGGAAATAAAAAAAAAAAAATCCTCTTCTCGTCCCTATATAAAAAATTTTCCTAAAATAATTCAAATCCCACCCCAAAAAAAGAATTTTTTTTCCCTTTTTAAAATCTTCGATAAATTTTATTTTTACTAAGAATCCCCGCTCCTTCGGGGTGGGTTCTAACAAACCTTCAAAAAAATTTTAAAAAATTTAATTAATTTTTTGAATTTTTTTTAGAAAAAAATTCCCCAAGGAACAAAAAAATTAATAAAAGAATAAAAATTAAAGATATAAAAAATTTTTTAAAAAAATTTTATAATTTTAGATTTGAATAAAAATTAATTTTAATTAATTAAATTTTAAAAGGGTATTTTTTTTTTAAAAATTCCTTAATTTAAAAATAAAATTAAAAATTTTTTTTTTTTAATAAAAAGGTTCAAAAAATAAAACAGGAATTTATAAAAAGAACTTTTTTTTTGGGGCTTTTGGATTTTTTAAAACGAAATTTTCTTTTTTGTTTAACAAAAAAACAAATTTGTTTCCTAAAAAATTTTTACTTTTTTGACCCGAAAGAAACCAAATACCTTTTAGCCCCCAAAAAAATGGAACCAAGGGGTTCCCAAAATTTTATTCAAAGGAAAAAAGGGTTTGGGGGAAAATTTATTTTAAAACTTTTTAAAAGGAAAAAAGTTAAAAAATTTAAAAAAAAATAGCCCCCGGGAAAAAATTAAAAGCCCTTGTGGGAAAAACCTTGGGAATGTTTTTTAAATTTTGTTTAATTAATTTTTTCCCCAAATGCCCCAATTTGGCATTTTTGGGGTTTTTTCGGAAAAAAGGGTAAAACCCCCCACCAAAAAAATTTAACCGGATAAAGTAAGGGTTTGGGCATAGAAAAAATTTTTTAAGAATTATAATTTTAAAAACAAAGAATTTTGCCTTTATCCAAATTTAAATTCCCTTGTTTTGGTTGGCCCCCCCAGAACCTTTAAAAATTTTTAAAATTTTTTATTCCCTTTCAAAAACGGGGTTTTTTTTTCCCCGAATGGAATACCCCCCCCAAAACGCCATTTCCCCAATTTTTTTTACTTTTAAGTTAGTTTTTATGCTGTTTGAAAAGCCTGTTTAACTTTCGGGGGGTTTTTTTTGGAAAAATTTGGGTTTTGATTTTTTAAAAGGTTTTTCCTCCGAATGAAATTAAAAGAGGGAATGCTTTTCCTGTCCCCAATAGGGTATCGAAAGCCATTCCCCTGAAAATCTTTTAAATGAAAATCCACAAAAGGAAAAAAAATTCCATTTTGGTTTAAAAATTTTTTTAAAAATCCAAAACAATTTTTTTTGCAATTAAAAACCCCCAAAATCCTTATTTTTATTAAAATAATATAAATTTGGGGTTTTTAAACCCCTTTTTCGGTTTTTAAACCCCCCAAAATTCCAAAATTTTAAAATCCTTTATTTTTATTTCAAAATAACCAAAACTAAAAAAAGAAAAAATTAAAAATTTCAAAAAAACCATTTAAAATGTAAACCCCTTTTTTTTAAAAGGATTGATTCGAAGATAACTTTTAATTTTTAACTTTTTTAATTTTTTGTTTTTTCCAAAAAATTGGGAATAAGGAAAAAGCCCAAAATTTTTGGGTTTTTTAAATCAATTTTTGACCAAAATTCGATAAATTTCCCCAAAAAATTCTATTTTCCCCACAAAAAGGGTTAAATTTTTTCAAAAAAATATTTTAAAATAAAAAAAAGAAAATGTTTCCCTTTTTTTAAAACTAAAAATTCAAAATTAAAATTTAAATTCCCCCGGGGCCCCAAAAAAAGATTAAATTCTTAAATTTTGACCAAAAGAATGGGAAAAAAATTTTTTTTGATTTTTATTCATTGGAAATTTTTTGCCAAAACCCCCATTTTTTATTCGGTTTTTAAACCCCAACCCGTCCAAAAAAAAAAAGAATTTAAGATTTTTATAGGTTTTCTTTAAAAAATTGCTTTAAAAAAAATAGATTTAAAAAGTCCGACGAAAATAAATTTAAAAAATTTTGAAATTTCCAAGAAAAAGGGAAAAAAAACAATCACTAAACTTATCTAAAAAGGGATTTTTTGGGATTTGGTTTTTCTCCCCACGAACAATTTTTTCGTAAAAACCGTCTAATAACTAATAAATTTAAGTTTTTTATTACAATACGGAACAAAAGGACAATATACAGGAGGGGAGAAAAGTTGTGATACCTGTCTCATCCAGGAAACTACGATCAAAAGAAACCCCAACCCAAAAGGACCATAGGATTAATTGTGGATCCAACCAAAAAAGAAAATTTGAGTTGTTTAGTCTTCGAGTTTTTTTTTTTAAATTTTTATTTAATATAAAGATGATTTCAAAATAAAAAGGGATTGGCCAACCTTTAGTAAAAGGGTTTGGGGCGATTAATTGAAATTAAATTTAAGAAACGAAGTTATTTACAAAGCCCATGCCTCAAACACCCAAAGTAAATTCCCTCAAACTAAATTTGATTCCCTTCCAACTTCCAAGACGCTATTCAGGACCCCATTTGGTGCCCCCCGGATAATGTCTTCCCCTCAGAGCAAGATGCGTTCATTAGAGCTTGTCACATGTTTGAGCTATCGATTAGTACGAGGGTGTTTTCCCCCAAGGGGTCCCCTAAATTCCGCCCCCGAACTGTAGTACGGAACGCCCCCAAAGTTTTGGGAAAAGGGGGATATGAAAGTGAATCCCGGAAAGTAGGGGGAAGAAATGGTAGAGAGACCCAATTGGGAAATAAATCCGCGACTTCGATTTTTTCAATAAAAACACGCAGAAAATCCCCCAAACCCCAAAAGTGATCTTTTTTTTCCCCTTCAATTTACCTACTACGGTACCGGAATAAAAAAGACCCCACCGGACATAAAAACGCTTTAGCTATACACAAAAGGATCCCATGTTCTTCTGTTACAATAAGGGCCCATTGCGGGTGGAGTGAAGAAGTAGTCCTTTTCCCTCGGAAATAATGACCAAGGAGTTTTTGCAGTGAACCCCCCTGTTAGGATATGCATTCGATAGGAACCCCCAATTCTCGGAAATACAGCCCTTTTACATGTTTTCGCATGTACCCGCATACTTAATAATCCCCTTTGATTTCACCTGTTTCATTTGCTTTAAAATAGTTGGCACAAAATAGGAAACGGTTCCCAAACGCATAAAGGGTTTGGGGAGTTCCCTTTTCATCACTTTAGAAAATCAAGGCCCCCACGAAGAACTCATAAACGCTCTACCGTGTTTTTAGGGGATCCCCCAAATTTTGGGTTTAATAGACACCCCAACGGGGGACGAATACTTGTTAAATTTTATCTCTCTAAATTTTTGGACCCGTGGGGCGGCCTTTTGGAAATTTTTTAAAATACGCATAGGGATTGCAAATCCTCCAAGGTAGACCGCGGGGTTTTAAACCCAAATAATTCCCACAAGGAAAGTAAACATTTTATAACAGAACCTTCTTAAAAAAGGTCAAAAGGGGTAAGCACAAAAGCAATAAATTGAGTTTTTCCCCAGGGAACGGTAATTCCATGCTCCCCCTTTGAAACGATAAGGCTCGAAAGTCCATCGGCCCACCATTTGCCCAGTACCAGTAGAAGATTCGGAGTACTGGGGCCCCCTGCTTCTTAGGGGGAAACTCCGGGTTTGAGGATTACCAAAATCTGCCAAGATATAGTATCTTGGTTTTATAGCCCCGGAGTATAAAATAATTAATAATTTTTAAAAACCCTGTTTTAAATCCAACCTTGTTTTAGTTTTGTTTTGGTGACATAAATCCCCCCTACAACTAAAATTAAGAATTCTCAAACAAAAAGTTACTCGACATGAATTGGGCGTTAATGAAATTTTTACGGGAAACCCTTTCAAAAAATTCCCAATAATAAAAAAATTTAAAACTAACAGAATCTTGATTTTAGACCATGGATTTGATTCGGCAAATACTATTATTTTACTCTTTAATATATGGGGAACCCCAATTCTTAATTCTTTTTTTTTTTTGAAAAGAAATACCCAAAAAAAACCCAAATACTAAGAAAATTTCCCTTGACGTGATATATGTTTTATATGTAAATCCTGATGTGAAAATAGTGGAATTTTTTATGAAAGGGTATAAAAAAAAAAGAACAAAAGGGTAAGTAAATCAAAAGAAAAAAAAGCCGTGTATAGAAATCTGACGTAAATAAAATTTTTGGCTCGACTTCCCTAGATAAAAATAGAGGGATTGTCATAAGATAAAAATAAAGATTTTCCAAGATTCTTATTCATTACTTGTATTTTTAAAATGGGGTTGTTTAAATTTAAAATTCATATTAAATTGAATAAGTAAAAATTTTAAAATTTGGGTTCGGTTTGGGTGGTTAACAAAAAGTTGCTAACTCCCCCTTTTTTATTGAATTAACCGACCAAATTGCCTCGGACATTTTTTTTGAATGCGATAATTTTCGCAAAAAATTGAGATTTTTTCTTTATTTTTATATTTTGAGATTTTCGAATACTTTGGTTCTGGGGTTTAAAACTTGAAAAAAAAAAGGGGGGTATTCCCCCAAAAATTGGTCCGGTACTAGATGTGTTTTCCACCCGGAAAAAACCAAATTATAACGCCCTTGGGATTAAAGGGGCGAGATACCCTGGGTCAACCCAAATTTAAGGCTTTGTGATTAAAAAATTATTAGAAAAAATGGTTAAAGGGGGGGTAGGGGT
>JARYMX010000310.1:0-34750 GCA_030169165.1 Centaurea solstitialis | reverse complement strand
ACTATTTGCCTAACATTCTCCTTATACTTTTAATGTTTTTTCAAAATTTGTAAAATATTTTATATATTTATATGTGTTGTTTTCTTAAATAAACTTAAAAACCCAATTAAGTTTTTTTTCTTAATGACACTTATCTAGGCCCCTAAGAGACCAAATTTATCGGGGTTTTGTATAATGTTTAACTAAAACACTTTACTGTGAAAAAAAATAAAAATAAAACCATTTATGAATTTTTCATAAAGATATGTGTAATTTGTTGCAGAAATATAGGTCACACCAAAAAACATCTGTTAGAAAGAGAAGCTGAGGCGGAAAAGGTTGGAGTCAGAGACGAAAAACTTATGGTGGCAACCCCCCCACAACGGAGGGGGGGAGGGGGCCCGGTGGGGGAGGCAACAGGAGGGTTTTAAAGGACCTTGGGTTGAAACCCCCAAAACCGGGGGATTCCCCCCAAAAATGACACCTTTCCCTCATTATGGGACCCTTACACGTTTGGGGGGCAAACCCCTCCAGGATCGACCTCCCTTTCCGGGATGGCCAAAACATATTACCCCATTGCCAACTCCCCCACCACCACATGTTTGGCCAACCCTTTGCCCTTCCCACACAGAATTGGCACCCTCATCCCCCAACGCGGGGAGGCTTTTCCTTTTTTCCCTTTTTTGTTATCCCTTTTTTTTGTTAAAAAATTTGGGGGATTTTTTCCCATGTTTCCCTTAAAAAATTAAATTTTTTTATGCGACACCATATTTTCCAAAAGCTACCACAATCGGTAGGGTTTTACAAATTGTCAAAATTTTTTTGTTATACAAACTATGATTTTTTTTTAATTTTCCTTTTATGTTTTAATTTTTTTAGAGATTTCCAAAAACCCCCCATGTACCAAATCCCGGGAAACCCCCCACCCCATGCCATGTCAAAATAGACTCCGGGGATGGTGTGCCCACCCCTCCCTTTGGACAATCTTTCCCCCCAACCGTGATGGGAAACCCTTTATCCGTGAGTTCCCATTTGAAGTGTAAAAAAACATCTTTTTACCCTTTCACTTTCAAAAAAATAAATATATAATTAAAAAATAATTGTGCTTTAATTCTTAAATATTTGATATATAGACATTCATGTGAAAAATAAACAAAAGAGGTTGAAAAATGAACAAAAAATCAAACCCAAAAAAAAACCCCCTTTGAAAAGAAGTTTAAATGACTTTTACGGTCTTTTTTATTTAACTGGAAAATTAAAATTTTGGGCAAATAAAGAAGAAAAAATAGGATCATAAAATAGTCATATGTTACAAAAAAGTTTTGAAGTAGATTTTGTAGTAGAAGTGTCAAAAAAATAAGTTTATTTAATAAAAATATTGAATATTGAGATATAGTTCTCTTTCTTTCTATATATATATATTACTATTATCCAAAATATTTATAAATCTTCCCAAAACCAAAATGCTAATCTTTGTTTCGATTTATGGACAGTCCAAAGAGAGCATTGATGCAGCAATCGGGGACATATTATCAAAACCATGGCAGCCTCTTCCACTTGGACTAAAACCACCGGCCCTTGATAGTGTAATGGTGGAACTACAAAGACAAGGGATTCAAAAGATACCACCTACTTGCGTCTGAAACCTGTATAGTTCAGTTGCTTTTGGTGGTGGCTTCTGGGCAATTTTCAATCCAGAGCAGAAGCTCACCCTTCAATTCGACGACGTTTCACGCACTTAAACGTGTGATACCTAATGTGCAACTTCTCATTTTTGGTTATCGTTTCCTCTTCATGTGTCTTATCATGAGTTTTAACCTAAGCATTGTTATTGTTCTTTTCATGCACAAGAACTGTTGAAGTATAAGCTAAAATGGATAATAAAAACATAATTTTCTTTTGTTTTTTGAACGTTTCACTTCGTTTAAGTACATGCAATAATGAATAAATTAACGTTTTGGTCCAAGTGTAGCCTCAAACTCCATTAAGTTTTGTTTCGTTCACTAAAGCGTCCCAATTATTTAAGATTCTTGCATATGTTGTTACTTTATTTTAAATAGGTGTGATACCGTTCCCTTGAAAAATTCTTATGACCGAAATTGCATAATGAAGTTGGATATATTGTCCATTTCATTTAATTATTAGGCTAATTATATATTGATAACTTGTTAAGATTGAGATATTAGCATAAGTATTATATTTTAATATCAACTTTGAGATTGTTATTAAGTTATACACTTAGACCTGATTTTAGAATATTAGTTGGGTGTGTAGAGCATTGTATGAAATATAAACTAGAACGTTTAACATGATAAAAAGTAAAATTAAATATATGTATTCAGATTTTCCATTGCATTGATACCTTTCCACATGCTGGTATCTCCTCTTCCTGATTTGTTTCCACCATGATGATCAGATGAACTTGTTGAACCCTTGAGCGGCCTTCAACCTCTGCCTGTTGTGTGAGATTAAGGCAAGGGATTACTTCATGTTGTGGAGCTCTTCATCAGAAATACAGTTGTCATTGATGATCACAGGTTCTTCCTAGGTGTAGCCTTCTTGAAGAGATGGATCTGGTTTGAAGCTTGATCCTCGATCTCCACCCAAACATGTCTAGCATTGGTGAGACTGTCAACCCGCGATACATGTCGTTGGGTAACGCCATGGTAAGTAGGGCAAGTGCACATTTGTCAACAGCGGCTCGAGCTCGTTGCTCCGGTGAGTACATGCGGTAGGGTTTTTCAACAACATACGACGAAAGGAAAGGTGTGGTGTCGGTTTCCGACACTTCCGTGATTTTAACGGTGGCTACTAAAGGACCCTCTCGGATAGACTTCATGAGGTTCTCATAAATGAGGTCAAGAAAGTTAATCATTCGGCGTTTCCATTGCTAGTATTCGCCCATTATGAGAACCAAAGGTCTCGTCTCAGATCCTATGCCGATTAGATATCTTTCTCACTTTTGATCTTTTACTTCGAGTAAACTTCTTAGGTTTTGAAAAAACACTTTGAAAAATAGAAATTTTAGAAAAACACCCCAAACATAGTAGCTAAAAATGTTTTCTGCTATAAAATGGCTAAGTGTTAAAGTCCGACTCAGATTATTGAAAAATCCGACTCAAACAATAGGGAGTCCGACTTGGACAAGGAGGCTGTAAAGTCCGACTCGAACTAGAGCAAAAGCCGACTTGGACTACTTTAGAAATCCGACTCAGAGAATTTTTTAATAAAGAGCCAACAACACAAAATCCGATTCGGACAATTTGGAAAGTCCGACCTAAAGAATTATGTTGTCCGACTCGGACAATGAGCTGAGGGGAAAATCCTACTCGGATAAAAACTTCGACTCGGATTTACGGAAAATGCTCAAGGAGGAGATCCGTGTTTGAGCAAAGTCCGACTTGAAGAACAGACCCAAAACCTCTTTAAATGCAGATAAAAACATTTAAAAACCTCTTCAAGATCAGTGATAAGTGTAGGAAAAATCTACAAGACTTTGAAGAAACACTTTTATAAACCTTTTATCACTTTCTAGCTCATTTTCACAAATACTTTTAACACTTTTAGGCTATTCGCAGCGGTGCCTGTGGGTTGAGCGGGTGAAGCGAGCGGGCTTCCTCTTTACCCGCCGGGTTGGCTGCGCCCTTTCAGTTGCCGGCGGCTTTGAGTGGAGACGGGTCTTCCAACCCGCTTTATTTTGTGTGTGTTGTGTGTGAGAGGGTTGGGTGTGGGTTGTAGAGGGTTATGGGAGGGTAAATAGAGGGTTGGGAAAAAGCTGATGTGTCAACTGATGTGGCATTAAAAAAGTGAGAGAGTTGGGAGGGTTATGTGTGGGTAGCCTTATAAACCTGTTATCACTTTCTAGCTCATAATCGTGTCATGTGTAAATAAAGAAAATTATTTTCAATACATTTTAATTAATATACATGCATTCGTTTAAATATGATAAACGTGTAAAATGATTAAAAAGATTAAAAGTAAATTAAACAACTAACTTTAATTAAGAGTATAAAAATGCGACTTACAAATTGCAAATAATTGAATTTTTAATATACGAGAACATGGATGGGAGGTTGTGCTTAGAGGTTCTACATCAAACTTAACTTATATATTTCAAGATTTTTGAAAATTTTCATATAATAGTAGAAATAATATAAGATTAATACATAGTTATGATAATTTACAGTATTATTTAATTAAACATAATTAATAATGAATCTGTTATAAAAGTACTAACTAAAGAATTATATTAATATAACTTGTAACTAAAGTAATGTAGTTCATTAATCCATGATTCTATATTTTCAATATGATAAACCTATCAAATGAAAAAACTAAAAAAAAAACATAAAACAAATTAATTCGTATGTGTTGTTGAATTTTAATAATATGATCGATTGAATCTAAAAAACTATTCAATATTAGAGACATTTTAAAGACATTGATGAGATGGTTAGATATAATTGTAAAAAAAATAATGTATTATTTAATGTATTTTAATTTATATATGATTATTTATGTTAATACGATAAATGTGTAAAAGAAAGAATTAAAATTTTAAATCAAATTAAATAAATAATTAATGATAAGGATGTAAAATATAACTTATATATTAAAAATAATTATAATACCATACAATTATCGAAAAAAAAATTTCCTCTCAAAGATTCATTTAATTACAGAAATGTCATTTTTGTCTTAAGCAGCTACTTTTCTCAAGCTTATTCATTTCCAAATACATGTAAGGCCATCCGCAGCGCGGACTGTGAAGGAGCGGCGCAGCTCCCATACGGCGGTAACACCGCCGAGGTGTGCCGGTATGGGAGCGGTGAGGAGCGTGGGCGGTGAGAGCATGCCGTTGCCAAATTTTTTTTCTTTTTGACCGTTATACAACGGTTATATATATATATATTTTACTTTTTTTTTTTACTTTTTACATATATATATATATATATAAATCTATTCAATTTTTTACCACTTATCCCTTCCTCAACACTTATCTCATCTCTTCTTCATCTCTTCCTCAACAATTTAATCTCATCTCTTCTTCATCTCTTAAACAATTTCATCTCACCTCTTAACACTTATCTCTTCCTCACCTCTTAAACACTTTCATGGATTCACACGGTACCCCTTCCGGTTCCCGATGTCCTAACTCGGCATCCCAAACGCCTCCACTGTCGGGTGTCTATCGCCCCGCAATGACGAACCCTATGGGGTTTGGAAGTTGGTTGCCTCCATCGGGTTGGCCGCAAACCCCAATGGTCGACAACAATTGGGCGTATGCGAATATGATTGCGAATACCCCTATGATGACGTACACCATGCACCCCCAACAACCGACGACGCAAACCCAACAACCCACCATGCAACCCCCGCCGTCACAAGTGTGGGAACCACGAGATGGAACCAACTTGTCACCGCAATCGTGGGGAGATGACGAGGAGGTACCCGAGACCCAACCGGAGTCGCCGCCACCGCCACCGCCGCCACAACCCAAAGGTAAAAAACGTGGGAAGGGTAAGAACGTAGAAGCGAGCTCGAGTGCGAACCCGACCAAAACTAAAGCGCCTCCTAAACCATGGTCGAGTGAGGAGGAGGTCGAGTTGGCGAAAGCGTGGGCCGAAACCTCGGAGGATTCACCCATAGGTAACTATCGTACGGGAGGTAAATAAAAAACCTTTTTTTTAACGTACTTAAGTATTCGCTAATGTGTTTTTAATTTTTTCTTTTTTGAAGTAGACAATTTTTGGATGACCGTTAAAAGGTCGTTAGACATACGCATGGGGTACGGCCCCAACGTCCGCTCAAGCGACTCCATGCAAACCAAAGTGAGATTGCTTCTATCGGGGGTCTCGAAATTTGCTTGTATCTACAACAACACATTGAATTCGCGAAATAGCGGCGAATCCAACGTTAATATCTTGGAACGAGCTAACGAGCGATACCGACGTGAGTATAATCGAACATTCCCTCACCAATCCGCTTGGAGAGTTCTCATCGAATGCCCGAAGTACAACCCGGTGGAAATGATGAACCCATCGGACATCCGCGCGCCTACAAACAAACGGTCGAAAACGTCCGAAACCCAAACGGACTCCCCCGGCGATTCCGATGCTCGTACTTACATGAACCTCGGGGATGATGAGCAACGCTCACAAACCGAACGGCCACGACCAATGGATCGGAACGCGGCGAGACGTGCGGGGTCTTCGTCTTCGACAACCGATACCAACACGGGCATGTCAACCCAAGTAGGCGCTCTCACGCATGGTATCACCGGGCTTATGGATATACTTAAAGAAAAACAAAGGATGGCACACCTCCAATTCTATACATCACCGCACAACCATCTCTCGGGTCCCATTTTGGAGACCACGTTGCGAGAGAAGGCGCGGTTGCGCGCTCAATACGATTGGACTCCTTTCGAATAGTTTTTTATTTTTAATTTTAATGTAATTTTTTTAATTGTTAATTTTAATTTTAATTGAAAATTTTAATTTTAATTGTTATTTTTAATTTTAATTTTAATTGTTAATTTAAATTTTAATTTTAAAATGAATTGTTAATTGTTAATTGTTAATTTTATTTAAAAAAACTATACAGGTGGTATGACCTGCACGGATGTGGGTGAATGGTATGGTAATGGTAAGGTAGTGGTAAAGCTGATGTGGCACTGAGGTGGTATCACCTGCACGGCTGCAGATGGCATAAGAAAAAAACCAAATGCACATTGAAACTTCTAATATAACATAATAATAAAAATCCAAATTGACATTAAACTTACTTAAATTACAAGTTTGGCATTGAAATAATACAATAATAATAGAAAGTATAATTTTCATTCCTATTATTTGATATTTTTAACGATTTTATCCCTAATGTTTATAATTGCTTTTTTCATTTTTATGGTTTTTATTTTTATTTTATTTTCATCCATTCATCTAACTTTGTTGAAGTAAGTGCTTAACTCATCCAAAATAATTGTAATTACAAAACTGACATCGTTGTTAAATTACGAGATTGCTATTGTCGTTAAATTACAAGACTACGACTTCGGTCCCTGTCATTTGATATTTATAATGATTTTTGTCCATGCTTTCTAACAATTGCTTTTTTCAACCTTGTGCCTTTTATTTTCATTCCATTTTATTCTTCCATTCAACTTTGTTAAATTAAGTGGTTAATTCATTCAAAATATTTTGTATTCTGAAATTACACAATTCACATTTTTTACTTTTTACTTTATTTATTTTATCAATGCCTTTTATTTTATTGATTAATTAAACTAGATCAGGTTCACGTGAGACCAAGTTGTTTCCGTGAGACCAATATTTTTTACATAAAACTTTAAAGAAAAACACTGTGAAGGTAAAAAAAATCGAATATTCATAGTACAAACACTGTAAATGTTACGTCTACGGTGTTTTTATGTTGTGAATGTTCGGATTATTTATTTTTTACCTTCACAGCATTTTTGATATGAAGGTTTCGTTTTTTACTTTTTTTTTTGGATTTTTTACCTCGATACTTTTTTAGGATGAATATTCGAATTTTATTTACCTTTATGGTGTATTGTTGTGAAGTTTCATGCGTAATGTCTTGGTCTCATGCAGTCTTACGAAAACAAATTTGTGTGACGTGAACCTGAGTCATTATAAACTATTGTAACTTTAATAAAAAAATTAATCAAATAATTTTATTGAACTATTGATAATTACATAATTTTTTTTCAAAGCTTTAGTTTATAGTCTGTTAAATATAATATTTTCATTTATTTTATCTTACTACTTATGATAAAATTTATCACAGTTTGTAACCCAGTACGAAGTCCGGGCAATTAGAGCATCTCCAACAGCTTGTCCAAAATTTCTCCAAAATGGAGAATCAAAACTCAAAATCTCTAAAAAAAATTGTATCGATCTCCAACAGCTTCCCTATTTTGGAGAAATCATTATTAATTATAATAAGGGTAAATTACATATTTGGTCCCTATGGTTTACACTTTATTGCACTATTGGTCCCTATTTTTAAATAATTATGGAAAATGTCCCTATGGTTTACATTATAATGCACTATTGGTCCCTATTGTTTACACTATATTGCACTGTTGGTCCCTGTGGTTTACACTATATTGCACTATTGGTCCCTAACCCTATTGGCAAAATAGGGACCAACAGTGCAATATAGTGTAACCTACATAGACCAACATCGTAATATAATGTAAACCACAAGGACATTTTCTATAATTATTTCAAAATAGGGACCAATAGTGCAATAACATGTAAACCACAGGGACCAAATATGTAGTTTACCCTTATAATAATAAAATATTCCACTTACCCATTAAAATTTTATTATTTTTATTTAAAATTTTATTTTCAAGATTTCTTATTGGTTCTTTTTAATAGTAATCATTTTTGGGGTTATCTCCATATTTGGAGAAAAACTCATCATCTCTCATACTTTTTCCATTTTGGAGGAAGAAATGGAGAAGCTATTGGAGTACAATTTTGGCTAAAATCTCTATTTTTTTTTTCATTTTCCTCATTTTACGAAAACTGTTGGAGATGCTCTTAATAACTAGTTGAATTTCCAATATATAGGAGAAGCTCGGTGGCATGCTATGTTTTAGAAGATGTATATCAAGAGAAAATACTATATATTCTAAATACATATATGGTTTATTTAGGTTGTGTTTGGCAAACATAAGCTAGCTTATAAGCTAGTTCATCCAAACATGTACCAGGAAACTAGCTTATAAGCTAGCTTATAAACTAGCTTTTTGAAACGCTACTTTGAGTAGCTTATGAGGAGCTTATTGTAGCTTTTTTCAATTATACCCTTATTAATATTAATTATTAAATTCAAATATACTCTTTTTGGTCATTTTACATACTCATAAGCTAGTTTTTGCCAAACATAATTTGTTCATACGCTAGCTTATCAGCTACTAGCAAGCTTATCAATCAACAGCTAGCTTATCCGCTAGCTTATCAGCTACCAGCTAGCTTATAAGCTACGCTTGCTAAACATAGCCTTAATTGGTGGATTCCACATGAACCCACATCACATGTGATTCAAAAATTGTTCTTTTATTTCTATAAAATTCATTTGTTCTTGTTGAATATAATTCATATTCTAAGGCTATGTTTGGCAAGCGTAGCTTATAAGCTAGCTGGTAGCTGATAAGCTAGCGGATAGCTGATAAGCTAGCTGTTGATTGATAAGCTTGCTAGTAGCTGATAAGCTAGCTGTTGAACAAATTATGTTTGGCAAAAACTAGCTTATGAGTATGTAAAATGACCAAAAAGGGTACATTTGAATTTAATAATTAATATTAATAAGGGTATAATTGGAAAAAGCTACAATAAGCTTCTCATAAGCTACTCAAAGTAGCGTTTCAAAAAGCTAGCTTATAAGCTAGCTGATAAGCTAGCTTCCTGGTACATGTTTGGATGGACTAGCTTATAAGCTAGCTTATCAGCTAGCTTATAAGCTAGCTTATGCTTGCCAAACCAAGCCTAAATACATATATACATAATGCCGTTTATATATGTATTTTCTCTTTCTTAAAAGTTTTAGCTTCATGTATACTTCAAGGCGACATTCCAACTGAAGGGTGTGGAGAGAGAAAGAGATGGCAACTGCTGGTTGCCCCATCTGCACTCAAATACTTTTCTACTAGTGTTTTTTTTAGTGTTATATTATTCTTGTTGGATGTTGTTTTCTTTAATCACCCTAATCAATTACTTTTCATTTCTGGTCCATCTAGTTTCAATTAACATCCCATTCATCCCTTTATGAATGTAACTACTAATTAAGCATTCTAATTCTAGTCAAACATATTTATTTCTCTCGAAAAAGTAGTGTATTAATTCCAAAAGATCTTGATGGTACCCAGTCTTTCGGTTTGATCCCGTTAATAACAACAACATGATTTTATTTTAAGTCTCGTAGAAGTGCTACAACCTTTGATTATAAAATTTAATAATATAGGTTTTATGAATATTAAGATATATGTAGATGTTTTCCATATTGTTTGATTATCTTTATTTGTTCTTAAAGTAGATGATGCAACAAATAAACAAAAACTACTACTGAGATATATCTTACTAAACATTAAAGATCAAATGCTAATTTAACAAAAAAAAAAAAAAACGTAGTTAAAATAATCTAAAGGTATTTCAGTTGATTAAATTTCCAGAATCAATAATGACTAGTACAAAATGGACATGTTACAAAACACAATATATTTGACACAAATGCTTAACTAACAAGAGTGTGGTAGTGACTTTTTACATGTAAAATATGCACCTGTTTATGCAATTTTATTGCTAAAAACATGGAAGAAGTTTCATTTTTTTACTTTGATTCTTTAAAAGTCCATATAAACAGATGGTGCACTTTTACTCGAGTATTGTGTTTGCAACGATGTTAGAAGGTGAAATCCTTTCATAGTTGATAAATAGTATAATGAGTTAAGCACACCCAACTATACAAATTGTTTTTCTTTGGTTTGTAAATCCACGTAAAAAGTGTATATTTAAACTAAGCAATTAAAATGCATCGTTCCGTACTATTGCATTTTGTATATAATCGCAAATAGATTGATATTTAAGGTTGGAAGTGGTATTAACCAAGAGTAAAAGTCCCATAATTGTATTTGTTCATAAAAGTATTCCTACAACATGGATATGAACATGACACAATCTTGACAACCAAGCTATATATCATACACGACCCTCTACCATACATATAATATTGAATATGAAGGGTAGATCTCTTAATGATGCTGCTTTAATTATCTTAAATCGTTCGTCTTAAAGTAACTATAGATATATAATAGACAAATTAATATAGGTGTTGTATGTGTTTATGCGATCGCGTAATTTTGTGTTTTGATTTTTTTTCCCATCTCGTTAAATCGGATTTGTCCAAATTAATGAGAACGAAAATCCAAAAAAATGAAGTAATTTCTCTTGGACTATGATTTAAAGCAAGACCAAGTGGTACATGTAGGTGAAAAGGAGCAATCTACGTAATAGTGTGAAAGAAGAGATGAGCAATAAAAAGAATTTTATACCTTCCCAAATCCTTAGAACAACTTGGATTCACATCACCACCCCACATGCTAGTTGCTTCATATTTCTAATTAATAACAAACTTTGCCTTCTTTGTCTCTTTATATTCATTCAACACTTTTAACCATCATAATATACACATATATATCCTCTCCAACCACTAGAAGACGATCGATGACTTGGTGCAACGATTGTAGCGACACACAAGGAGTTATCATACGCAAACCTCCATCGTCCAACGTTAACAACAGTAGTATGGATAGCAACAAAACCATGTCATGCCCTTCGTGTGCTCATCAGATCAAGTGCTATGAAAAGGTTTGGTTTTGTTTTTATATATGTTTGAGGTTTCAACGTATTTGATCATCAATGTAATTAATGATTGGGAGGTGATATATATCTAGCATGCTCAAATTCATGACCTTCCGGGATTGCCTGCGGGAGTGAAGTTTGATCCAAGTGATCAAGAGCTTCTTGAGCATTTGGAAGCCAAGGTACGTTTAGATGCGCATAAGCTCCATCCATTGATCGATGAGTTCATCCCCACACTTGAGGGCGAAAATGGCATTTGCTATACTCATCCTGAGAAACTGCCAGGTATATATTAAGAAATTAAATTTGCTTTTTTAATTTGGGACAAATCTACAAGGTGTGTTTGGTTGTGAAAAACTGTTTTCATTTATTTAGAAAACGTTTTCAGAAAATGGAGTTGAGTTTTCATTTACAGTTTTCTATGAAAACTTTAGAAAATGCAATTTGGTTGAAACGATGGAAATTTCATTTTCCATTTTAGAAAATCAGAAAACACGTTAAATTTTTTTTGGAACTACTACAATCAGTTTTCTAATTTACGTAGAAGTTAGAAAACAGAAAGTTTTCATTTTCTTTGAAAACTAATTAAACAAATGCATTTTCTAATTTTTCATTTTCTTGAAATTTTTTCCTAATAAATTAAAAGAATTTCGACAATCAAACACATCAAAAGGTTTTCTCATCCTTAACAAATTGATGTGTTTATGTATACCAGTCAAGAAACTAGCTATTCGTTTTTATAGGTAGGCCGATACAAGCATTTTACTAGTTAGACGTTGCTTGTTTTAAAAAACTACTTCTTAAAACCTTTCAATTTTGAAAATTACGAGGTTTGCAAACTTAAATTGTTTGTTTTATTTTGAAGAAAATGTATGAAAACCTCTTACCGTCCTCTGAAATTTTAAGAGGTGCATCATCCACCTCTTATTTTTCAAATGTGAAATTAAACCTCAGACTTCTGACCTCATAAAAAAACGACGCCTTAGTAATTAATGGTATATATGCATGCAGGAGTGAGCAAAGACGGTTTGGTTCGACATTTCTTTCATAGACCATCAAAAGCATACACAACCGGAACCAGAAAGCGAAGAAAGGTGCACAACGAAATGGATGGGAGCGAAACTAGATGGCATAAAACAGGCAAGACTAGGCCAGTTGTTCTCAAAACTAAAGTGAAAGGCTACAAAAAGATACTTGTGCTCTATGCCAACTATGGAAAGCCAAAAAAACCAGAAAAAACCAATTGGGTCATGCATCAATACCATTTGGGCAACAATGAAGATGAGAAAGAAGGGGAGTTGGTTGTCTCCAAGATTTTCTACCAAACCCAGCCTAGACAATGTGCCAATTCTACCATTGTTAAACCAATTGCTCCAAATGTACATCAAGGGTCTCATGCTACTAATAACACCACCACCTTCATCGAGTACTTCAGCCCAACATCGCTCGTTTCTTTCCAACAAAATCACGAACATGGTTGTGATTTGACATTGCACGATGGATCATCCGTTGTACCGTGAATATACATACATAGGGTCAAGGTTCACAGGAAAACCTAAAAAAATAGAAAACTAAGGAACACCCTGATATATGCATATGTGCATACATGTAACTTGTATCATGCAAATGTGCACATAAAAACTAAAAACAACTTAATTTACTTATATGCACAAATGCATATGCATACCGTCCAGATAATGGACTATCATGGGTGTTCCTCAGTTTTCCATTTTTTAAGGGTTTTCTATAAACCCTCTCTCTATATATAAAATGGCACAACACCAAACGAATAATTAATCTACTCTTTCCATGAAAAATGTGGGATGCATTAATTATGGTTATCTTTCTAGGGATGTATATTTGGGAAGACTAAGCATAAGTGTCTCTTTTGCCATAGGGTAAAGAATTAAACCATAATCTTTTGTTACTTAGAAGATCAAGATAGATAACATATCTCTAAGCCTTAGAGGAAATTTACTAGACACTTATTTCTTACAGCATGCCAAACACTTGTTCGTTCTTATGAGTGATGGATGCTTACTAGGTTAGAGATGATATAGATCCGTTATTAATTACCAACAATCTTATTGTATCATTATGTTGAATCACTTTTTATTGGTAATTGACCCCTTAAATATGGTGATAAATAGGTCAATAAATCATGCGTATTTTACTTGCCACTTTTAATGTATATCACTTTTCATTAATTAACTAATATATATCATCAATTCGGTTTGATGGTATATTTAATAGTTAGAATTTCGTTCTCCTACCGTAAGTGTGTGTACTATCTGAAAGTGATATATACTTGTATGATATTTGTGTCGCCCATTCAAGTTTCGAAAGTGGTGGTCAAAACAGAAACATGAAGGTAAAATCGAACTTGAGAGAAATGTCAAATAATTATGAAAATGATTAATTGAAAGGTGATTCTCTAAGGTTAGGTTATAAATGCGTCCTATGTATAGACTAAGCGAAACTTGGAGGGCGAGTTAGAAACTTAAATTACATGTCAAATTAAGTTACATAGATAGATATATAAAAACATCTTCAACAGCTATGCTAAAATAAGAAAAATAAGAATTTTTGCATATTTATTGTTCCATCAACTATACTATTATCTATGTTAAAATAGAAAAAAGAGAAGAGAGATTGTAAAAACTCTAAATTTGGAGAAATCTCTAAATAGAGAGGTAAATTTTATTACTCCAACCCATAAGATGTTTTTAACATAAATATTTAAGAGAGAGAAATATAATTTTATTAAATATATTGAATATTTTAATAATACAATTAATGTTAGAGGTGCAATATACAGTAGCTTTTGGAGATAGATGCAAATTTTTATAGAGATTTTAACATTTTTTACTCTAATTTTAAAGAAAACTTAACATAGCTGTTGAAGATGTTGTAAGGGACTTGCTCCTATGGAGATTGAGAGATTCCCTTGGTATAATTCCAGGACTTAAGACGAGAGGGTTCTCATTAAGGAAACTTGATGAAGTGGTTAACCATTTTTTTGTGACATGAGGAAAATTGAATTGTGTTGATTTGATACAATAATTTTTGTAAAACGAATCGACCTTGACTTTTAAGCAAAACACAAGACTTATTGCTCCTGGTCTGTTCTTGGTTGTATTTCACCTTTACGGGGGACTCTTTTTGGGTTTTTGGTTAATTTCGTAATTGGCAGCAAATGCAACAACAAAATATAATTTTTGTTGTCTTCCAGTGTTGTGGCGGATTGGTTATCACTCGTGGGGTTCATAGCGTCCTAACCGAGTTTGAGCCTTCCCCAGCGCATGCTTGGGGACATTTAAGCGGGGCCATGTTTTGCCCCCAAAATTGATGGGGATTAGTCGAGCTTTGGCCCAGACACCCTTCAAAAAATATATATAATTTTTGTAGCAAACTTATCGTCCACCTATTAGTTACCAATTGGGCTATGCTCCACTGACAACATCATATGCAGAGAATTTATAACAAATTTTCAAGTACTATCAACTTTTTTTAATGATTCATATAAATGGCATTATTTTATTTCATTTTCAGTTTATTTTGAAGAAACATTTGTGATCATTAAAACGAGACAAAACAAATTTAAAATTAATGGGTAAATTGAAAGGAAAAATAATAATAATAAAAAGGAGGGGGAGAAGGAGAATCTTCTTCATGGACTTAAGTATGTGTCTTCCGCCGTAATATTAATGTTACTTGATCAAATTTGGAACTACAATACAAGCCCAAGAGACCTTTATATATGAGTTATTTACAATCTATAATGGCCAAGCCCATATTGCTATGCCCAAAGGTCAAAGCCCAAAGCCTCACATTTTTAAGATATTACAATGCAAATTGCAAATGCAATACAAATTTTACTTGGGGTTATTTTGAACTCCAACCATGGGAATAGATATACTATGAAGTTCAAATGATATAGTTAGTAAAACATTAGTATATCTCATTTTCTTTTTTGTAAATTTTACTTGGCATACATTTTACACATTGAGAATTTCTATGGGAAAGTGCGACTTCAACTTTGAGAGCCTAAAAATATTAGATTTTTGTTTTTTGAGTTATAACTTTTGAAAAAAATTCGATTAACCTTTTGATTATTTATCTCACTACAATCCTTTCATGTATTCCTCTACATTCGATTGTAGTACGTAGTTCTCTTTTTTCTAAATCATCACAAAGTACATTTACTAGTATAAGAACATTCTTGTTCTTGTGTATCAACTATTGATTGTGATTTATTTGCTTCTATTATCCAACTCATATAAAAATCAATTAATTGTAAAATCAGGATCCAACTATACGGTCATATATGAATGTATATACATAATTGAGATTTTGAAGATAAAATTAAAACAATTAATAAAAACCTATAATAATATATATCAGATTAAAAAGAATAAAATTCTAATTTTTTTATATAATTTGTTTACTCAAACCTTTTGATTCTAAGATTTATAATTTTTTTAAATGAGAATAAATCTATGGAATTCCGAGACTTGGATTGATTCATTTACGAAGGGTGTGATATTGATTTCCAAAACCCCATTAAGTTTTATTCTTCTTGGGTACAATTTACAAAAAGAGAAAATAGATATACTATGAAGTTCAAATATGAATGATAAGTAAATAAAGCGACTTTACACATTCATCTTTAAAAATTAACCAATAATTCACATGATAAATTATTTATAAGGTTCTCACATATTATATATATATATATATATATATATAGAGGGAATTTTCATTTGTGAACCATTATTTTGGTGTGAACTTGTGAACTTCATCCTAGCCATTCAAATCATTTTTTGATGGTTAAGATTAATTCCATGATTTATCTTATTAACCACCCATGATTTTAGAAATTATCCATGATTAATCTTGACCGTCGATTTTGAGTTTGTATGGTTGAGATATTGTTCACAAGTTCACACCAAAATATTGGTCCACAAATGAAAGTCCTTCATATATGTATATATGTTTTTGGGGTTGATTGGGTTGTGGTATTTGACAGAGTGGGCTTATTGTGGTTGAGTGGGTTGTGGTACTCATAGCCTTACCAAAATGACACTTCTCACATTATGTGTATGTAGAGGGAGAGAGAGTTGAGTTCAAAGGAAAACAGTGTCGAAAAAAAGAAAATGAGAACAAGTAAATCACCTTTGCACTACTAAAAAATAAGAGTACTACTGGCGGCCGAAACGGTCGGTAAACCGTCAGAAACAGGCTTTACTGATGCCTTTTCGACTGAAACGAGCATTTATGAAAAAAACTTGTCGGTAATAGCTAGCGACGGTTTTTCAACGACATTTACGAATGATTTCTCGATTGTTCCATCCACCGATGGTTTCCTAATTGTTTTTCGATGAATACTTAAAAAGTAAATAAAAAAAGAACTATCGGTAAAACGCCATAAAACAATCGATAAATTCCGACTGCTTTTAGCAGTCAATAACGGCAATTGGTAATACATAGTCTTTTAGTCGTGATGAGTTTACACATGTGAAAACTCTGTGACTTTAGCTACAAAGTAGGCCGTGGTCAAGTCATGCACACACCCTCGTGTTGATCGTGTTTCGTAATCATGTTTAATTTTAATGTTAAACCACATGTAATTTTTGGTTTTAGTTTTCTATTATTTTGACCATGTTCACCTTTAAATATCTCGCTCTTACTCTATATAACTTTTGCTCACATTTTGAAATATGGATACACATCAAACTTCACCTTCCCTTGTTTGTAGCTATAGATTATTCAGGTTTCAGATAACACCCTGCACACTGAAAACTAATATTCATAAAGAACATAAAATATTAACCCATGTTTGTTAGTCATCAACTCGCCTCACAAAAAGAATATATACTGGTTGTCCCTTTGTGCAAATTTAATACCATCCTGCAAAATCTCTCTCTCTCTCTCTCTCTCTATATATATATATATATGTGTGTGTGGGGGGAAAGGTTCAAATGAAAAACATAATTTTTTAAAAAAGCGTGAGAAACAATTAATCTCAGCCACTCATCCGGTCAATAAAGACGGTTTTGACCGGTCCCCCCCCCCCCCCCCGCGCCCCTTTTAATAATCTCTACCCTCCCATGAATCACGCCAATCCTCCGTGATCACGTCCACCGTAACCGAAGATGAGTGACTGAGATTGCTTCTCATGTTTTCTTAAACTGATATGCTTCTCGCATGAACCTTCCTATTATATATATATATATAGAGAGAGTGAGAGAGAGAGAGAGGGAGATAGAGATAGATTCAAATGAGAAGTGCTAAAAAAATGAGAAGTAGAGAAGTGATCTTCACCACTCATCTGGTCAATAAAGGCGGCTTTGACCGGTTACGGTGGACGCGATCACGGAGGATTGACGCGATTCATGGTGGGTGGAGACTATTCAAGGAAGATGACCCGGTCAAAGCCGTCTTTGTTGACCAGATGAGTGGTGGAGATCACTTCTCTACTTCTCATTTGAACCTAATACTCTCTCTCTATATATATGTATATATATATATTATATTGATATGCTCCAAGACAATTATTCCATATTCCTAATTCTTGAGCACAAGCACACACCCAAATATAGCGGCCAGAGAATAGGACTAATTAATGAAAACTTCACATGCAGGCTAGAGGTTTGAAATAGTTGATAATATTCTTGGGAGTGTGAAATTACTTTTGAGTGTATATATATATATATATATATATATATATATATATATAGTAGTAGTAGTTAGCATTGACCATCGAGCTTGATAAATCTTCCATACCACAAAAAGACAATTAAACAAACAAACATACCCCTTGGTGACAACCTTTTACTTTCTCCCAAATGCTTCAAACTTCTCAAACTGTGCATACGGTTTGTCGCTAATTGACACCAATACAACTTTCATATATCCTTTAATTTGTCAAACATTATTAATTTCCTCTAGCTAATATATTTTATTATTAATTGGGTTAAAGTAATTAACTATTCATGGTTATCGTCTCTAATTGATAACAATAATTAAGTTTTTTACACATTGTAATGCTTAAACGCTATAACTTTTATCAGATTATATGATGGAAGTTCAAAATTATTGTATATGACATTTATTTATGAATGATTTTTGGTTTTTGATCAACAAAACATATATATAAATTTGAAGTATATTGTTTGTTTGCTTCTTGTTTATCAACAAAAGATATTCTTTATTTGGTTGCAGGAAGGGGGGGGGGGGGGGGGGGGGGGGGGGTTGGTTGGTTAAATGGTCACGTTATTTACATTTGTAACTACATAAGGTAAATCGGTTTAATCAAACTAAAACATCCGATGGTTATTTATTTTCTAACTTTGTATGATAAATAAAAATGTATTTTTTTTTCAACTGTCAATTCCCGGTTCAACTTACATGCACCAATCGATTAATTTTTCAAACGACCACAAATTGTCTGGAGTAGTTATTGCAGGGTAATCTTCATGGTCACAAAGACTTTAATGACGTCCACATCTAAATTTGAGGTAGATTTTTCATTACATTCTTAGGTGTTTTACTAATGGGCCACAACTATATTAGTTGATGTAGTTTTCTTAATAATATAAGAAAGAAATAGGTATAGAAAATTAAAAGAAAAAGGAAAGGTGGGGGAGGAAGGAATCAAATAGATCTTGAAAGTTGAAGGCTTTGGGGTAGGAGAGAATATTCCGTGAACACGAAAGATCAAGAGCTAAAATCCAAAGATTAAATGGTAAACAAAGTTAAAAGGGCAAAATATGATTAGATTATGATTAAGCAATTGGCAGGAAAAGTCAGCCCACAAATGGACGACTGCTCACATTTCTAAAAATTCACTGCCTTTGTCAGTTCTCTGTCTTTTAACCTAATCTCTTTTTCTTTTTAAGATCCTTTTGGTTTGGGAAATTGGAGTTTCTATGCTTAATGTTCTACACATACTAAAGAGAAATAGTAAGCTTCAAATGCTTTCTAAAATAACATGTTTTATAACAAAATTGAGTTTATAGAATTGCTAAAATAAATAACCGTTTCTAACACAGTGTTTTATGAGACCAACATTTATAGCACCAAGTAAAATTTGTTCTATTTAAATGTGTTGTAGAAGTGTTTATACAACGCTTTTCAACATCGTAACAATTATACATTTGTCAAAAAAGTCCTATTATATCACATTCTTTATAAAAAGAGTTAAGTTCCGGTGAGACCAAGCTTTTTTGGTGAGACCGGTGAGACCAACATATTTTACTCGAAACTTCACATCAAAACATTTGTGAAGGTAAAAAAAATTGAACATTTATCGTTAAAACATACTAAAAAACACTATTGGAATTTTTTTTTCAAAAAAGGTTAAAAAACGAAACCTTCACAGCAGTTTTTTTTGTGAAGGTTTGCATTATATATATGTAACCTTCACAGAACTTGAGCTGTGAAGGTTACGTTTTTTAGCTTGTTTTCGATATTTTTTTGCATCGAAAGTGAATTTTAGGTATGCGTATTCTTGTTTTATGTACATTCACGGTGTTTTTTTGTGAAGTTTCATACGTTAGGTATTTGTCTCACGCGGTCTCACGGTAACAGCTTGGTCTCACATGATCCTAAGTCTTATAAAAATGTATTATAAAGATAATTGTCTTCTAAAAAGATGGGTTTATAGAAAATTTCTCGAAAACGTCTTATAAACTTATTGTAACACATTTAGATAGATTTTTTTTGTTTGGTCCTATAAACTTGGGTCCTACAAAACACCCTATTAGAACGTTTATTTATTTTAGACGTCCTATAAACTCAATTTTGTTGTATTGCTATTTCTAAATATAAAAGTATTTCTAATGGAGTTTGCAAGAATACACATGTACATTTACATATCTCAGTTAGTCCTTAGTTTCTTAGTAAGAGGTCATCAACCGTCATCTTCTACATAATATTTTTCTCAAAGGTTAAATTTAGCCTTGATGCATTTTATGTATTTAGCTATCTAGATAGATCTTCTAGTGATAGAGTTTATTAAGAAAATATTTTTTGGAAATGGAAAATCTTAAAAAGAAAGGAAGCTAGCCAAAGTCTAGCAGCAACAAGAAATTACAACGACTCGAGCATGAAGAAGGAGACAAATCTCCAATCAACCAAATGTTTATGGCTTCCTTTACACCTATAGATCATCGAACTAAAGGATTGTCGACAATAAAGTCATATAATCACTCAAACTAGGCTTAGACTTATCAAAAAGTAGATTGTTGCAAAAACATCAAATGGAAAAGCACAAGATCATAAGAATGGCCTCAACACCATTATGATGCACTGTAGAAGTTTGGGAGGTTCAATGTCATTCAAAAGGAGGAGGTACCGACGACCTCATCTAAAACAATTGTTGCTATTAGCGGAGGTGGGTTGAAATCCACCAACACTACTAAAGAAAGGTTATTACGGATGGCCGAAACAGTCAGAAACGGGCGTCGCTAAAAACCTAGTCTGTAAAAGGTATCGAGGGTTTTTCCGACGACCTTTAGCGACTGATTTCTGACTGTTTCATTTATTGACGGCTTTCCAACGACTTTTATCAATTGCTTTCCGACGGTTTCATTTATCGACGGGTTACCGACGACTTTCCCACCGCTTTTTGATGGTTTCCTTACGACTTATTAGAAAAATAAAAATATAAAAAAGAAAAGTCAATGAACCATTAGAAAGCAGTTGGAAGTTTCCAATTGCTTTTAGCAGTCGCTAATGGCCGTGGGTAATACACAGTTTTTTAGTAATGTAATATTTGGATGATCTCCGCCAACAACCCATGTGGTAGGTGATGCTTGCTAAGTTTGCATGAACTCCTTTTTTTTGCATTTTTTTTCATCATTAGCATGAACTCCGCCAATGACTTAAATATTTTCATTTTGGGTGGTCTTAAAATTTGCATTTTTGTGTTAATTACCAATTCAACCTACCTCTGCCAAGTGGAGGTTTCCAGAAACTCATCTTCGCTAATAACGTAGTTCATTTAGCGAAAAATGGCTATTTTGGAGAGAAAATAGTTACGAGGTGTTAGAGGTATTTTTAAAAGGCAAAAATAATTAATTTCTCTTTAAAAATGTAGTATTATAATATGAAAAAGACAAAAATTCTCCGATTAATAAAAACACTAATATAGAAACCTAAGAATCTCACGCAACGCGACGACACATGACATTAATCACGATGGTGAACTTTTTATTCACTATGAATACCATGACATATTCATCATAATTCATGAATGTGTGATTCATGATGAACAATGCATGGACAACATGTCAATATTTATCATGATATGTTACTTATTATGAATAACACATCATAAATGTGTTACTTAATTATGACAAATATTCATCTTGAAGAGATCGAGACACATGACATGATGTGGATGATAGTTCTTACAAATCAATCATAGCCGTCCATATAATATAATAAACATAAGGTTTGATAAATATCTCGACTATTCCAAATTTGAAGCCGTGATTATATATAGGGATTACTTCTTCAAAATGTATCCTAATATACTATTGTATGTATCCACCTAAAAAAATTCCTTTTGTATATATCAAACTTTATTTTTTATCCTATTGTATGTATTTTTGATACACACAATAGTATATTGTGGGATAGTTGGATACACATAATAGACTAAAAAATACACATAATAGACTCAAAAATAAAGTTTGATATATACAAAAGGAATTTTTTTAGGTTGATACACACAATAGTATATTGGGAATAGTTGGATACATTTTGAAGAAGTAATCCCTTATATATAATAAATATAGTTTACCATATCTAATAAATATTTCAATCTTAATAAATAGATTGTTGATTATCATTCATAAATATATATAATTATTGATTGTTTCCAAATAAATTTAGTGGTTTATAAAATTATAAAATTTAGATGATTTATTTTAAGACATTTTCTATGTAAGTAAACCCAAAACACAAATGTGTCTATTTATATGTGAATATATATCTTTGGTTGAATGGCATATCAACATGCATCCAACCAACCATTCATGCAAATTTATATCATGTGAGATTCCTCTTTCATGTCTGGAAAGTGTTGAAATAAGCTTCATTGCATCTGAATTAGTATATACTTTGTACAATTATTAAATTATACTATGCTTTCTTCACACAAAAGAATGCCATATTGTTAGCAAAAGAAAAGAATATCATTCCTCTTTTCGACAAAATTAATATTTATTCTCACATGATTATACATTGATTGCTTTTCAACAATATTAAACATAAACAAACATTATCACTCAAAAACAGCTACATATTTTACGTTATAGCGACAAAAAACATTAATTTGAATGAAAGCTTCCTCAAAAAAATAAATATTAGAAGAGAATTTAAAAAAAACAGAGTACTGGACAAACAATTCTCATAACATGAAAATCATATTATATATAAACCGTAACCACAAATTAGTAAACCTGATTTTGATGTTTTTGCATACGGTTTTTTAATTAATAAGTTTTAATAAGATTAAACTTAAAATTCCGATAAACACATTATTTCTTCTTTATTTTATTTTCAATAAAAATCACTTTAGACAGCTCGCCTTATGTTAATAAAAAATTAGCCGGGGTGGTATGGACCCGGTATGGTGACCGGTATCGGTGGTAACACCACCGTGGTATGGACCGGTAGCACACCGGCACCCGCATCATCCCCCCCATCCTCCTTCCTCACCACCACCACCACCCCACCCCACCCCACCCCATCATCTTCTCCTTTCTCTCTATCTCTGTCTTCTTTCTCTGTTTTCTTTTCTTTTTTCTTTTATTTTTTAATTAATTAATTAGATTGGTATGAAATTGGTATGGAATTGGTATGAGTGTGGATGAATTGGTATAGTGTTGGTAAGGTGTTGGTAAGATAATGTGGCGCTGAGGTGGCAGTTGGTAAAGGTGGTACTACTAAAGATGGTATAACTATTTATAAATAACCATAACTATGACTTACCAATAACTTTAATCTTAATATGAATTGTGCTAAAAGTTGTTTTACTAATTTGTCGTGTATTAAGTTCTTAAATATTTTTCAGTAAAATAATGTAATAATCCAGTTTCGTTTTGATCTTTTAATTTAAGTTAGAGGGTGATTTGGAAAAGTGACCTTATTTGTAGAGACTTACAATGAGAATAACAGCCTACTTAGCAGAAACCAACGTTACTCCCTTTTTTCCGGCCTATGTATTGAAAAAGCCCTACCACATGTACACATCGGAGCAAAAAGAATGGGCCACCATTGACAAACGCCCCTCGCACTCCTCACTATGGCTCTGCCGAATGACATGTATGCAAAGGTAAACAGCCTCAAATCGGCCAAGGAGGTATGACTCGAGATTGAGCAACATATGTAGGGGTGAGAAAAGACTATGGAAAGCCAGAGGAAGAGTGCGATGAACGCGTGCGAAGGTTTTCGAGCAAGAGAGAATGAAACTCTAACTGAATCCTACAATAGGTTGAACACTTATGTGAATGATCTGCGACGTCTTGGGTTGGAAAAAAATCGCTATGAGATCAACGTGAAGCTTCTGAAGAATCTTGGTCCAAAATGGCAACAAGTCGCTATGAGCTTTCAGTTGAGCCAAAACCTAGGGCAATTAGGCCTTCATGATCTTTACAACATGATGGTTCAACATGAGGAGATCATTACCATAAACAATTAAGAAAAGGAATATTGATCCTCTTGCCTTGGTTACCAAGCATCAAGGAAGTTTTTGTGCCAAGACTACTCCTTCACGTTACGAGAACACATCAAATGAAGATCCCATGATTATGATCAACTTTGGTAATTTAGATGAAGACATGACTGAAGTGGATGATTCTCTTGCTTTGTTGACTCACAACATGAGAAAGTTACAAGGCAAGCTTCAAAAAGCTACAACAAGTTTCGTCCCATGGAGAGAAGGGACGATCGACATAGAGGAGACCCGTGGTACAATGATGGGTACCGTCAAGCTGAGAGATACCAAGACGATAGGCAAATTCGAGATTGACGGGATGAAGACTACCGAAAAAGGGAACAGTATGAAGATAACTATCGTCAGAGAGACAGGTTTGACAATCATGGAAAAGACTATTTTTATGATGATCCAATATGTAAAAGAGTACTTCTACTTGAGAGAAGGTTTGATGACAGAAGGTTTGTTCCAGACAACTGAAGAATAGATGATCAAAGGGTGGATGACCGTAGGGTAGATGACAAAGAGTTTGTCGATAAAGCGAAAGAAAGAGCTCCTGAGAAAGATGTTACAGAGCTTGCAAAGAAGGATGAGCGAGTCCTAACAAGCTTTAGGTGTGGAACCCCAGGTCATTATGCCAAGGAATGTCCGAATAAAGTGAAGGACACTGACTACTGTAACAACCCAAACCCAAACAGATAATAACAACAAATCCCAGTGATCTAACGTAACGAAAATATAATTTAAATAACAAAGTCTGACATTAAGCCTAAATCATAAGTTCAAATGTAGTAGTGCCCGTGGAACAACCCTCCACAGCTGAGATATAAAATATTAACTATTCTTCTAAAGACAAAAGGCGGCTAGACTTATACAGATGCATGTGCTAGTTCTTTTATTCCTGTCATTCCTGATTCATCCATATCCACAACAAGCACATATTTTGTACCTAACACCTTCTCTTCAGATTTCATAGATCTTGCAGATTACGATTGTCTTAAGTTGATGACCAGAACAGTAGCTCTTGTGGATCCTGATCCGACTACAACATCAATTTCATCCGGTGTAGTTGTGACTGAGAGCTCTGATGGGTTTTATATGAACTATAAATAACATGGCAGCGGAAACAATGACAATAATCATATAACGAAACCCGATAAGAATCATAGTAGATGATATTAACAACAAGATTTAAACAAGATTGTCTAACCGTTAAGAACTCGAACACTTCGATTCTACGATGCTTAGGAAGGTAGTAACCAAAGTAGATTACCTCTAATGGTTTGTACCCAATAAGTCCAAGATTATTCTAACGAATATCCACCCAAGTGTAGCACGAGCACCCACAAGGAATGGAGCAAAGAGAGAAGAGAGAACTCAAGTAAGAAACTTGAGTTGGTGCAAATGAAAATGAAGTCATGGACTTCTATTTATAGTGGTGAGTTGCTTAGGGCCAAAGCAACTCCTCAAATTGCATATATAACCTTTAACTTTTAAAGAATAACCCATTGGCCCTTGCTTAGGGCCAAAGCAACAAGTTATTCTTTTATAGATAACCTTTATCTTTCAAAGAATAACCAATTGGCCCTTGCACCTTTAATTGGCACAAATTAAATCTAAATTAATTCCAATTAATTCTATAAACTTTACAAATTTAATTTCTAATTAATTATTATCAAATAATAATTAATAAACTATTTATCTCTCTCTTTCTCGGTCATTCTAATAACCTTGGACAATTGAGGGCAACCCAAAAAGGACCCTGCTATTAATGGAGAGTCATGAGTAATTAGTTATGACGTTGGACATCTATTCCAACAGTCTCCCACTTGGACAAGTCATAAACTACTATTACTCATAAGCTAACTAAACAATCAGCAGAGAGTGCTTCCTCAGCAACTGCCGAACTCTGATTAAGAGACAGCCCTAGATAAGTGATCAGCTTATTCCTTCATTCTTCAAGATATCGTATGAACTGAGTCATGGATATGAATCAATCTCAAGTTCAAGGTTGTTTCCCGGTTTTCGATTTATGAGGACTTTATTAGACTACTGAATTGATCGCATCAATCTAGTCTAGGCTGGGCCCAGCACTATAATGTCGTCATCAAATCACCGAGGGGCCCACAGATATCGCTTTTCCATTAATAGGCAAAAGGAACGAATGAACTTTGACTACATAGTCCAAATCTATTCTTCAAACCATACATGGCAACATCTTTTATAACTTCCAGTTACGGCAGCGTTTAGATGTACCAATGCACAACTGAATCATAAACCTAAACTCATGCATCTCTATTCGAAGAATAACAGATATTATCATCTTAGAATTACTTGTGATTTTAATCCATGAAGTAATCTCTAAGTGCGGGTTTCTCTAATACTTAAATCTCTATTTAAGTACTCATGAGGGTTAGATGCATCTCTATACTATGTCTATCTCTATAGACATCAACTAACACTCCATGACAGTCTTAAATCAATACTTACTCCCAAGAGTATGACCGACTGTAGAGGTTTGAATATTCAGTTGCATTTTCATGCTATGTTTATCTCTATAAACATCGACTTAATACTCGGGAAGTTAAACATGCAAAAAGAAACACAATAATAAATAACTCAAATGGCAGTTCACTAACACATAAATAATCTCTATTACTTATCACCAATTCAGTTACAATTTATTATTGTTACAATGTTTCGAATATCACTTAACTACTAAAAACTAACATCTTGTCTCAAGCCAATGCTCCTAGCATGTAGGTCGTGCTTAGTTTTGCTAAGCGCCTTTGTGAAAGGATCAGCCGGGTTTTCTTCCGATGATATCCTACTCACTAAGATATCTCCATCCTCTACTCTATGTCGTACATAGTGAAATTTCCTCTTGATGTGTCTGGACTTTCCATGATCTTTTGGTTCCTTCGTAAGGGCGACAGCACCAGTGTTGTCACAAAAGATCTCTATGGGTTCATTAATAGTTGGAACGACTCCCAGATCACCAATAAAGTTTTGCAACCATGTAGCTTCCTTAGTAGCTTCAGAAGCTGCTATGTACTCGGATTCACAAGTAGATTCCGCCACAGTAGGTTGCTTGGAACTCTTCCATGTAACTGCACCTCCATTCAACAAAAACACCCAACCGGACTGTGAACAACTGTTATCCACATCCGTTTGGAAACTGGCATCGGTATACCCAGTAACTCTAAGTTCTTCACTCCCACCAAACACCAAGAACATATCTCTCGTATTTCTCAAATACTTGAGAATGTTCTTCACAGCTGTCCAATGACTTTCGCCCGGATTACCCTGATATCGACTCACCATACTCAAAGCATATGAGACATCAGGGCGAGTACATGTCATGGCATACATGATCGATCCTATAGCCGAAGCATATGGGACTCGACTCATTTTGTCCACCTGATCACGAGTGACGGGACATTGAGCTCTACAAAGCTTTATGCCTTGATGAATGGGTAAAGACCCTTTCTTGGAATTTTCCATATTGAACTTTTTCAATACTTTATCCACATATGTACTTTGGCTTAGTCCTATTAGACGTTTTGTTCTATCCCGATAGATCCTTATACCTAATATGTATGTTGCTTCTCCTAGATCCTTCATAGCGAAACATTTTCCAAGCCAGGATTTTACACCATTCATGGTTGGGATATCGTTTCCTATGAGGAGTATGTCATCCACATACAATACTAGGAAAGTTACAATACTCCCACTAGCTTTGACATATACGCAAGACTCATCTTCACTTCTAGAAAATCCAAACGCTTTGACCTTTTCATGGAAGCAAAGATTCCAACTTCGAGAAGCTTGTTTAAGTCCATAAATAGACTTCTCAAGCTTGCACACTCTATTAGGATGCTTTATGTCTACAAAACCTTCCGGTTGTGTCATGTACACATCCTCCGAAAGTTTCCCGTTAAGGAAAGCGGTTTTGACATCCATCTGCCATACTTCATAATCATAGAAGGCGGCTATGGCAAGCATTATCCTAATAGACTTGATCTTAGCTACTGGTGAAAAGGTTTCATCATAGTCAACCCCTTGGGTTTGAGTATAACCCTTGGCCACCAACCTAGCTTTGAATGTGTGTACATTCCCGTCCATGTCGGTCTTCTTCTTGAAGATCCACTTACGACCGATCGTCTTACGATTGGGTATTTGATCAACCAAAATCCAAACTTGGTTATCATGCATGGACTGAATCTCGCTGTCCATTGCCTCTTTCCATTTAGCAGCCTCAGGGCCTTCCATGGCTTCCTTATAGCTAGCTGGTTCATCCAAGTTAACAAGTGTGCTATCACTTATCAACGTATCCCCTTCCGCAGTAATATGAAGACCATAGAACTCGGGAGGGCGGCTAACTCTTGTGGATCTACGAAGAGGTAATGACTCGTCAACTGGCTCAACAGGTATTTCTACCTCAGGTTGAGTGCTAGTGCCAACGTCAGGTATTTCATCATTTGATTCTTGAACTTCTTCAAAATCAATGTTACTCCCACTGACTTCTTTAGCTATAAGTTCTCTTTCTCGAAATACTCCTCTTCGAGCTACAAACACCACATTTTCAGTGGGTCGGTAAAACAAATAACCATAAGACTTTTGTGGGTAACCGATGAATAGACACTTCTCAGATTTGTCGGCAAGTTTATCTTGGCTCTCGTGTCTTACGAAAACCTCACAACCCCAAACCTTGATATGTGCGAGTGAGGGTTTCTTCCCAGTCCACATTTCATGAGGTGTCTTTTCAACCTTCTTTGTTGGTACAAGATTTAGGATATAGGCGGCTGTCTCTAAGGCATATCCCCAGAAATAGATTGAAAGAGGAGCTCGAGTCATCATGGAACGAACCATGTCTAACAGGGTTCTATTGCGCCTCTCAGCAACACCATTAAGTTGTGGTGTTCTAGGAGGTGACAATTGTGAAACAATTCCACATTCCTTAAGATACCCATTGAACTCAAGACTAAGATACTCACCACCCCTATCAGAATGTAGTATTTTAATCTTTCTACCCAATTGATTCTCTACTTCGTGCTTAAACTCTTTGAACTTTTCAAAGGTATCTGACTTATGTTTAATCAAGTAAACATAACCATATCTACTATAGTCGTCGATAAAAGTCACGTAGTAGCGATTGCCATCTTTTGTGGTGGATCTAAATGGACCACACACATCTGTATGTATTAGGTCTAACAATCCTTCACCTCTTTGTAAAGAACCGGTGAATGGTGACTTGGTCATTTTTCCAAGTAAACAAGACTCACATCCATCATTCGATTTTAAGTCAAATGATTCCAAAACTCCATCCTTTTGGAGTTGGGCGATGCGTTTCTTGTTTATATGGCCAAGACGGCAATGCCACAAAGATGCATCGTCTAACTCATTAGAAGAATCAATAGCTAGCACATTACTCAAGTTATTATCACAAACAACAGATTCATAAACACCATTGCAAGGAGTAGCTTTAAAAACAAACAAGTCATCTTTATAAACCAAAATATTTCCATTCAAATTATCAAAATAATAATGGAATCCTTGTTTAAACAACGCATGAAATGAAATGATATTCCGAGACATATCGGATGAATAACAGCAATCTACTAACTCTAATCTAAACCCACTATCCAAGACAAGCTCAAAAATCCCCATCTTCGTAACAGGTGATGAACGCCTATTGCCCATGATGAGATTTAGCTTTCCTGGCTGCAACTCTTTGCATTTACTTAGTCCCTGTAAAACAGAACAGATGTGAACACCACATCCTGTATCAAGAACCCAAGAATTTGAACATTTCAAATTAGTGTGTTTGATTAAGTACATACCTGAAACAGTGGCAACTGATTTGCCCTTGTTATCTTTCAACTCTTGAAGGTATTTTGGGCAGTTTCTCCTCCAATGCCCTGTTTGTCCACAGTGAAAACACGTTGCCTGTTTCGGATCTCTAGAAGGAGGTATGTCACGATTAACCGTTCTCTTTGACCCTTTGTTGGACTCTCCAACATGGGCTTTCCCTTTCCATGTGGGTTGAGCAGTGGCTTTTCGTTTCTTCCCTTTTCCAGTCCGAATGGCATTAACCTGTGCAACATCAGTCGAACTTGCTAAGGCATGAGATTTCTTCATGCCTTGCTCAGCTCTTTGCAGAAGGTTATGCAGTTGCATCATATTGGTCTCACCATCATTCATATGAAACTGCATAATGAACGGATCATAAGAATCTGGAAGTGAATCAAGAACCATATCAATGGCCAAGTTCTTGTCAAACTTCACATCCAGTTTCTCGAGTCTTTCAATGAGCCTTTGCATCTTTTGCACATGGGCACATACTGACTCACCATCCCTGTGTTGACACTTTTTCAGGGCCTTAAGAACCTCCAAGCGCTCTTGTCTTTGTCCCTTAGCGAACATTTCGCGAAGCTTCTCATTTATTTCATATGCCCAGCTCTCATCGAACATCTTTTGAAGTTCAGAGGACATGGTGGACACCATGATGCAAGATGCCTTGGTAGAGTCTGTGCAATGCTTGCTGTAAGCATTAATTTCTTCAGGGGAGGCAGTGTCATGGTCGATTTCAACGATTTGTTCATCGAGTACATATTCCTTGTTTTCATAGCGCAAGGTCAACCTTAGGGCACGCATCCAATCAAGATAATTGGGTCCCACAAGCTTTTCCTTCGCCAGAATAGGAAGGAGAGTGAAACCGGAGTTTCCGGTAGGAGCAGTAGGAGGAGGAGGAAGATCATTATTGATTCCAGACATCTATGAGACAAATGATTTTAGTTAGTGATATTTAAATAATCCTTAATTATTTACCCAATTAATATATTAAGGCTAGGATCCAATTTCTAACATTCACTATATAAAGAGGGATGCCGTAATTATATATGAATTTAATTTAGGTAGGCATACAACTTGCCAATTTCATCTTTATGAAATTCCTAGAACATTTGAGACTCCTTGTACAATCAAGGGCATGTTTAGTCTCAGATATGCATTTTACTCATTGTGGCTGGGATGCCGAAGACCACAATTAAGATTGTGAATTAACCATGCAAAACAGCTTTGGCATATTCATTCTATTTATAGTTCTCAAATTGACGTGCCGGTTATCCACACACGCTCCATCAATAAACTATAAAAACGAATTGCCACATCACCTTGCCTATCATAGTCTCAAATTAGTGTGCCGGTTATCCACACACGCTCCATTAATAGACCATATAGAAGTGATGTGCGTTTTCATGGATTTGCATACATATTCACATTTTCCTATGTGTATCTAAAAAGGGAATTTATTTTAGAGATAGGTTATAGATTAATACTTTTAATCTTAACATCGACAATATTGGATCCGTTCGATAACTCGCACTCTTTCACACAAAGGTCGGTGAGTTGGAAACGCAAAGCATTTAAAAACCTTCTCATTCGCCGCCATTTTAAGGCAGACTCCTTGTACCTTCTTATAGTGTTAGGAGTTTGGTGGGTCTAGTAATGATCCAACTACGATGTGTTAAACTTTAGGTTATACTATATACTATATAAACAATTTATAAGTATAAGGTAATTTTAAACATTTTTAAACTTACCAATTATTTAATCAGATTAATTCTAATTAACCATGAAACCGAACAAGATAATTTTAATTCATAATTAAACACTCTAATCATGTGAGGGCACATGTTAATAATTAACAATAAATAATACATGCAGAAAAATCTATTTGCAATTCTATTAATCCTAATTATCAAATTAAATCATATGACAATTTAAATCTAGGCAATTAAACTTAAATCATATGAGGGCATATGATAATGATTAATAAACAAGTTATATGTTACATGCATATATAATCTCTTCTCAATTTAAACCTTTTAAAATGAGCCTATTAAATCTTCTAATTTGCCAAATAGCCATAATTATCCAATCTTTCATGTAATCCTCAAGATATCGGAAATCTTGACTATTAGATGAACATTGTATAATTGCTATATACAAATGTTTATCAAAAGTTAGGAGATAATAGCCAAACTACCAAAACAATTTTAATAAATAATGGCTCCTAATTTTCAATCAAACATATATATATATATATACATCAAAACTTGGCAAACAAGATTTAAACAAGTGCTAATATCAACCAAACTAACGGCTCTGATACCACTGATGGGTTTTATATGAACTATAAATAACATGGCAGCGGAAACAATGACAATAATCATATAACGAAACCCGATAAGAATCATAGTAGATGATATTAACAACAAGATTTAAACAAGATTGTCTAACCGTTAAGAACTCGAACACTTCGATTCTACGATGCTTAGGAAGGTAGTAACCAAAGTAGATTACCTCTAATGGTTTGTACCCAATAAGTCCAAGATTATTCTAACGAATATCCACCCAAGTGTAGCACGAGCACCCACAAGGAATGGAGCAAAGAGAGAAGAGAGAACTCAAGTAAGAAACTTGAGTTGGTGCAAATGAAAATGAAGTCATGGACTTCTATTTATAGTGGTGAGTTGCTTAGGGCCAAAGCAACTCCTCAAATTGCATATATAACCTTTAACTTTTAAAGAATAACCCATTGGCCCTTGCTTAGGGCCAAAGCAACAAGTTATTCTTTTATAGATAACCTTTATCTTTCAAAGAATAACCAATTGGCCCTTGCACCTTTAATTGGCACAAATTAAATCTAAATTAATTCCAATTAATTCTATAAACTTTACAAATTTAATTTCTAATTAATTATTATCAAATAATAATTAATAAACTATTTATCTCTCTCTTTCTCGGTCATTCTAATAACCTTGGACAATTGAGGGCAACCCAAAAAGGACCCTGCTATTAATGGAGAGTCATGAGTAATTAGTTATGACGTTGGACATCTATTCCAACAAGCTCTTATATACCTATTGTGGATATTGAGACTTCCAATGAGACGGTTGCATAAGAGCCAGTGCACTCCCCCCCCCCCCCCCCCTCCCACTCTCACTTTTTGGATAACCAATAAAAGTGTTTGCCGAACCGGTTCGTGAACAGATCCCTATGCCTATTCATGCACCCATTCTAGAACCTGCTCAAGAAACATCTTCGGGCCCTTCACAAAAGACATATGCCCAAGTGCTTCGAGAGCCTCGTTTAGAGGTTGCTCTAAACGTCAGCCCAATCACAACACCATCTGAAGGCACCTGTTCAACGGATCAGTCTGAAACCATGTATAAAACAATGATGGTTTTTGTTCGAATTATTTTTCTACGTTTCAGACTTTCAGTATTTTATAAAATTTTTAATTTGTAGATTTTATGTTAAAAGCATAACTAGATAACTAAATTGTACAAGTTATCTCATATATAAATTATGTGCTAGTCATTTATCTTCATAAAAGTATAGAGTTGAAATAACTTTAGTATACAATTTATTAAAATGAAATTTAATTAATAAGATATTTGTTGTTTAATTTTATGATCCATGTGTTCGTGAGCAGTGTTCTCATCGATTTCATAAAAACTGCAATACTTTTTAAACATTTCATAAAATTTGTAAGTTCCTCACTTTAAATTTGCTTTTTACGACCTTTATATAATAATAAAATAATTCGAGATGTATATGGATATAGTAAATTGTGATAACAAATCAACATACATCATTTATTTTATTAAATTTAAGTATTTTTATTTATTTTATATGGTGATAATTGATAGATAGTTATTTTAGAGATTTTTTTCTTTTCTTCTTTTTTATGTATCATTGATTATTAAAATGAGTGGTTTACATTATTTTTACAGTTCTTAAAAACTATCGAGTTCTCATATAAATGACCCCCTATATATAGGGAATTCTTTAACCATCCATCTGGTAAAAAATAACGACTTTGACTGCGAATCATCGGATAATTTTTCGCATAGGCTGTAGCACACGGAAGTTATTTTCGTCATTTTACAAATAGTCGACAAAAGGTTCATATATGAATTTCGTCATTCATATATGAATTACAATGGTTCATATATGAACGTATAGTTCATATATGAATCAGTTAAAAATAGTTAGTATGCGAGTTATACAAGTTTATATATGAACGTATATATGAATTATACAGGCTCATGTATGAACGTATATTTCATATATGAATCAATTAAAAGATAGCTAGTGAATTACATATGTTCCTATATGAACGAACGTGTATATGAATTACACAGTTTCACATATATATATATATATATAGTTCATGTATGAATCAGTTAAAAAATAGTTAATGAATTACACAGGTTCGAACATATGGTTCATATATGAATCAGTTTAAAATAGTTAAGATATGATTTATACAGGTTCATATATGAACCTATAGTTCATATGTGAATCACACAGGTTCGTATATGAACCCGTTTTCGGCCTATTTCTAACAGTTACTAAATTACCCCTTGATCTTGTGTGTAGTCGTGAATTTAGACCTGTCAAAGATTGCGACATTGACCTACCACTATGTGTGTGTATATATATATAGATCCAGGTTCAAATGTGAACCGATCTTTCATTGTGAACGTGACGACAGTCGAGAGCGCGCCACGTGACATATTCACTCTGAATATTCATGTATTATTCAAATTGAATAACACTACATTCAGTGGGCGAT